>JAJMCG010000021.1:0-102427 GCA_030572895.1 Jamesozyma jinghongensis
ACTCACGATCTTGCGATTAACAGTCGCACGCCTTAACCAGCTTGGCCACGAAGTCATATGTTTGTGTTAAAAAAATTCCAGGGATCTATAAGTGTGCAATAATATTATAATAATATTTCTTCCAGAACTACTTGAAAAGTGTTTCTAAATAAATTCTATTTATTAGTCTCACGTTTATTATAAAACAAATTTGTTGGGACTGTAACATATGACAGATATGCGGTAGCGTACAATGCAACGTTGCTGTTTAGACAATTTACATATAAAGCGAATATTTTTGGAACTTATACAATCTTCTATATCTTTATACTTACAGACTCTTTCTCACTTAATGAGAGGAAAACGCTCTGCTGCAACTAAAGGCAGCATAGTCCTAGTTGTCAGTAGTCAATATACCAGATTATACCCTGCTCTTTTTAACACTATAAGAATAATATATATAAAAATGTATAATGAAAAAGTACAATCTAATTAGATTAGCTGTATATTTCCCTCCCTTATAAAATTCAATAAGTCTTTATTTTACTTATTGGCTATGTCGATAATCAAGAGTAATTGCCGACCCACTATCGTCGAATGTAACGTTAGTGTTGTGTTTACTTTTTGTGTTATCCGTCATATTTAAAACCATTATTTGATCGGTCTTATAAAAATATATAAGATATATAAAAGGTGGAAATAATTTTTAAGATATCAAGGATAATCTTCTGGTTTTTATATCTAAATTATTCTAATTATAGTAATGATATTTGTTAAGTTGACTAACAGAGGTATGCGCGTGTTATAAAAATAGGAAACCTTATTACCATATTAGGTAATATGGTTCACATTCTAATGTTATAAACGCATAAAGATAATACACTAGTTAGTCGCTGTTAGCTCAATGTGTTTAGGTATAAAAAACACCATATGTCTGTAGTTATATATGAGCATATTATATGATTCTCTTCATAAGAAAATATCTAAAATAATTACTAAAATATCTCCAAAAGAATAGATACTACCATTTTACTTCAACAATATTTTTAGATCATTCTAATATCAGTCAGTATATTCTGCTTATGATTTGAGTATAATTTCCGACACTGTTTAGATTTTTCATATTTTGTTTGTATTACGTACGAAATGATATGAATTTGCACGCGTATATGACTGAAAATATTTGATTTGCAATTAAACTTCAAGAGGTAAAGGAATCTGAAATTCATTAACAACAGAAACTTTGAATAACGAAACTTAACAATATATCACAATTGAGTTCTACACAGAAATTAAGTGAATTCTTTGATAGTTTTTTGAAAGGAATATAATGCTTGGGAGAAAACCATTATTGCTTATATAACAAAATATTTTATTTCCGTTTCTAATCTTTGAGTCGATATAACATTTTAGCCCTCACAAATTAATCTACAATTAGTGACCTAAAACATTCAATTATTGTGAGTGGCAACGTATACTAATTACTCCCGAAAGATTATACATTAATATAACACCGTAACTGTAACAATACCATAGATAGGACTTAAAAGAAACCGAACAATGTACAATACAAATCATACAGATGATCATAGGCGAATAATCTCACCTAGTCATGAAAATATACCATTACCAAAATTACCTCCCTTAAACACCAGAAGATCATTTTTGGATTCCCCTCCTAGAAATGCAAGTGAAGTTAAAGAGGATGGCAATACGTCTTCAGAAGAAAGAGGTTACAAATCCTCAAGAACACCACCCAGTAAAGAATATTATAGGCGCTCTACAACTAGCGCATCACCTACACCACCCTCTACTAGACACAGAAGGCCACCTCCTCCCGAATTACTTGGTACATTTTCACCGACAACGTCCCAATTAAATAAAAGACAATCCAATTTTAGATCAAACTCTATTGTAACAAGATCTGAATATAAATCTCCATTTGTGGGGGAGAATACTTTACAAGATCAATGGTATGATAATAATAATAAAGACAATAATAATATTAACTTCAATGATAAGATTGATTTAAATAAGAGGGTTTATAGGTCTCCCTTTGTCGGGGATAATACCTCAGAGATAGTTGTAGAATCACAGAATCAAATTTTACCAGAGTTACCAACTCCTCCAAGAATACGGCCAACAAAAGCGGAACATACGAGACACAATAGAGTAATAGTCTCTGAGACATCAAATACGAACCCATTCTTTTCAAAGCCATTACCAGCAATTCAAAATTTTGACAATAAATCACAAGGTATGATATCATCTTCCAATTTCGATAAGGAACTGAGTTTTTATGAAAAACCACCACTACCTCCGATTTCATCGAGAGAAGTAAGCGGCGTTAGCAGAGGATCCGATGGTGTAGAAAGCTACTATTCAGATTCAAATTATACCTTCAATAATTCAACTGCTCGCCATAGTAGTTTTAACTCCGTCTTAGGTGGGAAGCCATTAGAACTAGCTCCAAGCATTACAGCACCAACACAACCTTTCAATATTGATTCACTTGATGAGAATAAGTTATTTCAATGCTATAGTGTTTATCGCCTCTCAGACATATATGAATGGTTATTAAAGATATATTTCGAATGGTTTAATGAGTTTGTATTTGGAAAGATTGAATTTTATCAAGTTGTTCAACGTCTCCTTGAATTTCAAATGCCAAATAATTTTGATCAGGATATTATCGATTCGAACGTCGATAAAATTATTAATTCATTAATGTTACAAGATGCTGTCAGATTTGAACAGAACACAAAACTAACAGAGAATGATATAGACACAACTGTCATAGTTGCAGGTTTGGATATCCAGGGCATCTTTACCGAATTATTACCTTGCTACTCTTTTGCTGATACATCATACGGCCCAGAAAGTTCATATTCCTGTTACTCATATACATGTTGTAACAGATTTTCACACAAAGACCACCGAGAAGATATTAAAATATCGGAGATAATAAATAAACCTCTTGGACTTTGGACTGATTATTGGCACATAACTAATGAAGAATTATCGGAAATCAATCCACGTGAGGTTCAAAGGCAAAGCTTTATTTTTGACTTGATTATTTTAGAAGAGAGATCATTAAATATGGCTAATGCAGCAGTTGAGATATATGGTAAAAGATTCAAGCCAAGTTTACTACCTGACGATCCAAATTTCAGTGAATTGGCGTTTGGTGTCTTTGAACCGCTTATTCAATTACACAAGGAGTATCTCTTAGGACCAATATTTGGTAAAATTGAGACAAGAAAGAAATTCATTGATGGTATAGGGAAGATATATTCAAAGTGGTGCAGCGAAGCCCGTGAACCATATTTGAAATATGCTAAGGATATGGCAACCGTTCATGAAATTATCACATGGGAGAAACAACACAAAACTATGTTTTCTCAATGGTTAAACGATATTGACAATTCAAAAGAAATTACTCAATCGAAGATGTATCACGATGTAATTTTCTTCGGCGGTTATTTCAAATCTTTACAAAATATGACAGTTACACTACATTCGATTTTGAAAGTAACTGATCCTTCAATGGAAGATTATGATTATTTAAAAATAGTTATAAATGACATTGAAAAATTAAGTTTTGAAGTGGACAAGGTCCATGGTGATGCAATTGACCACAGAAAGTTAATAAGATTTTCAAGACAATTACTGCTCAGTGGAAGTGGAAATAATACTATAGCATACATTAACGTTTCAACACAGTCTGATGATTCTACAGGCCAGGATAGACTCGACCTTGGATTAGATGATCCGGAAAGAAAATTGTTGAATTCAGGGTTGGTAATGAGAAAGAGAGAATTGTGGTTAGAGTCAAGTCAAGTTTTCATTGCTCTAATGGATAATTACTTCTTAATAACAGAACAAGTGATTAAAAATAATAAAAAAAGATATAAATTAATCGAACGTCCAATTCCCATTGATTATTTGAATTTAGAAAAAAAAATGAAACAAGACGATTCTCAAAGCATTAGTTCAGCGCGTACAAACCGTGATTCATATTACAAAGAGAATGGATTGGTTATTCCAATATCGTCAACACCATTAACGAGCGTAAAGCCCAATTTACTAAGTACAAAGACACCATATTCTGTTAATGGTGACAAAGAAATAAGAACAGGAATTTCAAATGCCGAACCTAATGAATCAGAACTTTCTTTTAAAATTAGAAACACTGCTACTAACGAATCATTTACATTTGTAGTGGCAAATCTCAATGAAAAAGATATATGGGTGAAAAGTATTATGAGAAGTTTGAAAGACAACAAAAGAAATAATAACACAAACGTAATAGAGTTTAAAGTTTTAACAACTCAGTTTGCATACTCAGAAAAAGACGCCCCTGTAAATTTACCTGTGGCACCCGATGGTTCTGAAATTGATAATGCACTAAAAGCATTTGAAAGAAATAATGACTCAAATCCTGTCTTAGAAGGGTTCCCTATGGTTACAACAATCCTTTGTGTCTCGAAAATTGTCTTTGAAGGCAAAACTTTTTCATTAATTGCCACTACAAGCGGTATATTATTGAGATTAGAAGGTTCCAAAGAATCGAAGTTTATTAGAGTTATTCAAAACAATAAAGTGAAAAGAATGGAGGTTAATCAAAAATTGGGCTTAGTGTTTGTTTTGGATGACAGAAACCTGTGTTACTTTAACATTCCAAGCATTCTGGGTGCATATTATGATCGTCAAAAATACCTTATGGACAATTTGATTATAGGTATTGTACTGCGTGATAAAGTAGGGTACTTTAAATTTGCAGAAGATTTTGGAAATTCAAGACATCTTATATATGAAAGGAAGGGTAAGATTATTATTTTGACACCTGAGTTTGACCAATTGACAAAAACCTTCAAATATTTCAAAGATTACAAGGAATATAGACTAACAAATGGAAATGCAATTTCCAGAATCGAAATTAATGATATTGTTGTTTTTAAAAAATGTTTTATTGTTTGTACATCAAAAGGGTCAGTTCTGTTTCAGGATTCGTTTAATGATGATGGTATTAGTCTACCAAGTTATCTAAATGATAAACAATTGAATGACTATGCCACTTCATCTCACTTAAGTTTTAAACCAGTGATAGAGTCATCGTCCAAGAAGGATTCATCTAAATTAAAGATGGCTGAATACGTAAAGAAAGATATTGCTACGGACAAAACAAGACCACTAACGTGTTTTCAACTGGAGGAAACCAAGCAATTCCTTTTAATTTATGATGAAGCAGTTATAAAGATGGACTGCTTCGGTCAAATTCCTGATTGGCGTGAGGATATTTTGGTCTTGGATTTCTATTGTAGGGGCGCAAGTTTTTATAAGGGACATTTGATATTGATCGGTGATAGCCTGATTCAAATCTATAATTTAAAAAGTGGAAATATAAAGCTTGGAAGATTGGTTCCTACGCAAATTATTAAAGGTAAGAAAGTTCAGTTAGTCAGTTCTGGAAAGAACGATGACGCTGTTATTGTTTTGAGCCATCCTAACATTGCAAATAGACAGTTAATACTGAAATGTAACCCGATAGGTATATAAAGACAATTAACACATAAAAGTGTATCAATATTATAAGAACAATTTATTATAACGAGAAACAATGCCATTTCGATAAAATCGAATTGTATTTTATGTAGAGATGAGATCTTGAAAAATTTTGAAAAAAAAGTAGAGAGGAAATGAAAATCTTGATAATCATTAATAGTCAGAAGCATCTCTTTCAAGCACGCATAACAAAAAAATAGCAATGGATATCGACACTATCGTATATTTTATTTTACCATTGGTAAAATACCCAACACTTGCTATAGTCCCATTTAGAAAGTATGTATTACATTACTAATTCTTAAACCTATATGATTCACATGACTAACCCGACAAAACAGTGCTCCAGTATGGTTAAAGTTGAGTTTATTTATTTACTCAGTACTAGTTTATTCCTTTATACAACTAAATTCGTGGTTTAAAACGAGGGGTGATTTACCGTGGAGACACTTAAACCAGATTAAGGATAGTGTTGTTGTAATTACTGGTGGTAGTAGTGGCTTAGGGGAAACACTTGTTCTAATCATGTTAAAGAGGTACTCCAAAACTACTATAATAAATATTGACGTGGTACCAGGTAATATCAAGAACGAACGATTAGTTTACTATAACTGTGATTTGTCCAATGAAACTGAAGTTCAAAACACAATTGATGAATTGAATAGTAAATTCGAAAACCGCATAAATATGATAATCAATAATGCTGGCATCAGGTTACCATTTATGGATTTAAAGCAAAATAAAAGGGATGACATGCAGAAAGTATTTAATATTAATACATTTGCTCCTGTGGAATTAATTAAACAGCTCACCCCTGGAGAGGACCATAGGGACCATCTCTGTTACGTTGTAACCATCGCAAGTACATTAGGTCTATTAACTCCAGCGAAGACTTCTGCTTATTCTGCTAGCAAAGCAGCATTGATCGCCTTCCACGAGAGTTATTCTAACGAATTAGCACAAAATAACATATCTAACGTGAGAACTTTGTTAGTCCTACCGGGGCAATTGGATACAGATATGTTTAATGGATTTGAACCACCCCGCCAATTTTTTGCTCCTGTCCACAGCACAAAGAAGCTTGCCTATGAGATTCTTCTGCGTGGCCAAAAAGGTGAAAGAGGTTGTCTTAAAGAACCGTTTTACTCCAATTTAGTCCATATGCTGCTTTCCATGCCGTTTAGCATTCAGCTCTTGGCAAGAAAGTTTTCTAAAATGGATAGCTGCTTACCTGTGGAAAAACCACCCCAAAGAGGGAAGTAAATGACAAACATATTCTTTACTATCTACTATATAATACAAATTTATGTTGTTGTATCCATAATACAAGAACCAACATTATTTTTTTCTGAGACCCAATCGCTTATTTTTCGTTCGGCGGCTAAGATATATATATAGATATATATATAAAGAACGATTTTTCTGATATTCTTCCTCTGTTTACAACAGAAACAAGAAAACAACTAAAGTAAGATGAGTGAGAGAATTCTGGGTTATTTGGAAGTAAATAATAATTCTGAAAGTGAGTTAATGACTGTAAACAAGGATTTATTGGACCTACCATATGAATATGTGCTTAAGGACATAATTCCATTAAATAGACACCTCGTATTAAAAATTGGCCGCAATACAAAAGATTGTCATATATTAATTCACAATCCTTCAATTTCTTCTCTTCATTGTACTTTTTGGTCCATATTATTTGATGATGAGAGTGTGCCAATGTGTTACATCAGAGATAGCTCTCTCAATGGAACTACAGTAAATGGTATTGCTTTAAAGAAAGATATAGGATACATGTTACAGGATAATGATGTAATTGATATATTACCAAATAGACAGCCACATGATGAAAATTTGAGTCAGCAAACAGGTTTTCCAACCTTCAAATTTAAATCTGTTATCGAAGATCCTAACACCAACATCCTCAATCAATTAAAATTTCAAAAAAAAATTGATAATTGGGAGATATTACCTAGAGTAATTGGAAATGGAACATTTGGTCACGTTTTGGTTTGTTATAATCATGATAAACATATAAAGAAAGAGAACAAGCAGGAGAACTATGCAGTTAAAATAGTAAAGCTAAAACCAAATAAAATAGACAAGGAGGCAAAAATTCTAGTGAAGTTGAATCATCCAAATATTATTAAAGTGTATCACACGCATGTTGATTTTTTTGACAATCTATACATCTTTCAGGATTTAATACCTGGTGGCGATCTTTTTTCTTATTTAGCTAAAGGTGACTGCCTAACATCAATTTCAGAGACAGAGTCGTTGCTAATCGTTTATCAAATACTAAATGCACTCAAATATCTACATGATCAAGGTATTGTTCATAGAGATCTTAAATTGGACAACATTTTATTGTCCGTACCGGAACCTTGCACAAGGATTGTTTTAGCGGATTTTGGAATAGCGAAGGATTTAACTTCTTCCGCGACTCGAATGCATACTGTAGTTGGTACTCCAGAATATTGTGCACCAGAAGTTGGTTTCAAGGCAGACAGGGCAATTTATCAAAGTTTTTCTCGAGCTGCAACCATATCTCAGAAACAATCTGGTTATGATAAAAAGTGTGATTTGTGGTCCTTGGGAGTTATAGCTCATATTATGCTAAGTGGAATTTCTCCCTTCTATGGGGATGGACGTGAAAAATCGATAATTCACAATGCGATGAATGGTAGTTTAGATTTCAATGTCCCACATTGGCTACCAATAAGTAAGACTGCTAAAGATTTTGTTAGAAGCTTATTACAGGTTGATGTGAGAAAAAGATTAGATAGTCATCAGTCGCTAAGACATCCATGGATTTACAAACACAAATCTCAACTTTCCAAAATATATGAAACAAAAATATTGAAACAATTACCATCAATTTCACCAATTTCATCTTCGTTTACTACGAAAGGGATCGAAAATAAAAATTGTGAAAATACAAGTCCTGTTCAATGCTATCTAGTTGATAAACATGGTAGTGAAAATGGTTGGAAAAGAAAATTGCCTAAGTCAGTAGTGATATCAAAAAAATCATCAAATCTAGCATTGAGTAACAAGAAACATAGAACTTAAGAAAAACGCCTCTCTGATTTAGTGCAGTTCCCAATTCTGTGTTAAACAATGAAGCCTGAGTCGGTTTGCCGATTTATTTCGTTCTGGTACTTACTTTTCGGGGTACCCTAAATACAATTGTTTTAGGGTTACTACGCACTGGCTCGCTCCAAAATTTATTTTTTTGATTTAAATCATGCACGTTGCAATGAATTAGCAATAACATAAAGTAAACACCCCGAACATCCAATTAGTTGTTTCAGGGATATATATTAGTTGTTAACAACTTATATACCTTGATTGCTTTATATTTTTTCCTCCTATTTAGAGGTAAGACCAACTCATTTTAAACTTTTATGTTGATTGTTGCTATAGCTTCAATTAACACACAGTAACTCATTTTATTGATAGATTAACTTCTATTTCTAAAACCCTATGGATAAAGATATGCAAATAAATAAGAGCGGATCAGACAAGGATCTGTCTCATAGTTACAAACCTGATGATAACAGAAACTACAGAAATCAAAAGCACAACTCGAGGGACAAGAAGTCCAAAAGGCCACCAAAAACCCAATATGGGGGACGTGGTGGAAGGGCCGGCCAGTATAAGAGACAACAGCAGAAACTAGATAATGATTTATATTCAAATGAATATGAAGAAACTTTAAATGCTTCAATTCAGGAGGAACTGGTGAATGGTAATTTTAAACTAAGAGGTAGGAAGACTCAAGTCTCAATTAAACATTTATTAGATTTCCAGTTGCCTGAAATCGAAAGAAGTAAAGAGGCTGATTCAGTTCATAAAAGATCAATACGAAAGAGGGAACATCATAAGGAGCACATCCAGTTATCAGGAGATTCTTTTATCAATGTGAATTACCGGTTACTAGTGGACGGCAAGCTTGATTACAAAGAACAAGCAAGCAATCCAAATGTTCCTGTACCTGACGAGAATATTGTTGGGGTTATCGTCCCCAAAGGTCAAAATTGTCCAATTTGCTTATGCGATGAACCAATCGCGCCAAGAATGGTGACGTGTGGTCATATATTTTGCAGCAGTTGTTTGATTAACTTCTTCTCGGTAGAAGAAGCTGAAAAGAGTAAGGAAACTGGTTACTTCAAGAAGAAGAAATGCAAAGATTGCCCATTATGCGGTAATGTCGTAAGACCACAGAGAGTAAAACCCGTCATATATGAACAAGAAAATTCGAATCAGACGAATAATTTTAATATGGTGCCAGCTATAGGGAAAGAAAGTACATTCACTTTAATGTGCAAACCACATGATTCCATCTTACCACTTCCAGTAAAGCTGCATATAGACCCAAAGAAGATTGGAAATTTTCCGAACTTTAATTTGAAGCAGGTAACTCCATATGCCCATATCATGAAATGCGACATGTCTGTTGCACTAGAACTTCTACAAAAAGATATCCAACAAATAAATGAACAATATGACATCGACAAAGCATTATATAACGAGGATAAGAAATATGTGAACCTTGCGAATGATGAAATAAATACCAAAATTGCCATGATTTTATCAAGTGATGAGGCTGAAACACAGATAGCGTCAACCGCTGGTATCACGAATGATTTACAGAATCTTTTACTACAAGATAAGGAAAACTTGAAAGATAAATATAACGACTTTAATGCGTTCTTTTTTTTCCAGACTACATTCAATTCTCCGACTAAATTTTTTCTTTCGCCATTAGACGT
This sequence comes from Jamesozyma jinghongensis, assembly GCA_030572895.1. Classification (NCBI taxonomy): domain Eukaryota; kingdom Fungi; phylum Ascomycota; class Saccharomycetes; order Saccharomycetales; family Saccharomycetaceae; genus Jamesozyma; species Jamesozyma jinghongensis. Next base: position 10,323 of record JAJMCG010000021.1, read on the forward strand.
TAAGATTTTATTGAATGTTTTTCATAATTATTCAAGTTTTCCAGATGAGCTAACTGCCACTGTTGAGAATGTTCACTTTGGTACCATAGTGACAGAACAACTTATTCGGAGATACAAATATGTCGGACATTTACCTCTTGGAACTGAAATTGCGTTAGTTGATTTAGATTGGCGTGGCGTTGATTTTATTGATAAGGCAGTCTATGAACAATTTTCTAACGAATTGAAGCAACGTCGTAGAGAGTTTAATAGAAGGAAACAGAAAGAAGATAAACAAAAAATGATTTATGAACAGAAACTGGAAGAAGAACAGCTAGAATTTTACAGAACAGAAAACAACAGTTACTCTGCCGTTTACCAAGACTCCTTAGACAGCGATTCGATAAGGAACTCTCCTGCCGTACTTGATTCCTTATCGAACTCAAACATTAATACAGGAAGGAACTCCCCAAGTACTCCCCAAAATAAAAAGAATCAAAGAAAGGGGTACAGAGAGACAACTATCTGGGGTACATCAATTGATGTTATACCTGACGAGAAGACCTCTAAAGAAAACAAAGAGTTTGAAGAGATGCTGCTTCAAAAAATGAAAGTTGATAACGCAGAGGTCGACGAAACTTCAAATATCTTTAATGGGAAGTCGAAAAATGGCAAAAAGAAAAAGAAGGGCAAAGTCTTGCTCTTCAGCAATAATCATCAATCAATTTAGACCCAAATCTAATATCTAATATATATTATAGTTTGTAAGCGTCTGAAACCATGCATATTTGATTTGATTTACCCGTCGTTCTCGTATCACCTAAATAAAAGATTGCACTTTTACCCGGAATTGTATTCGACAATCCCATGCAACTCTGAATTAAAATTACGCGAAAACTTTGAAAAAAAAAATAGACACCCGTGAAAAAAGGTCAGTGATCTATATGATCTCACTTTCTCAAGTTTCGATATATAAGTCTCCAAATTATATCAAAGAATTCTAACCTGAGTTACAGTAGGTTTCAAGTATACTTAATATCCTTCTTTCAGTTGAAAGAAAAAATAACAACAATTAGAAAACATTAATTGTCTTTTTTGAACACATTCATTTTTGCTATCGTAAGGTAATTATTGATACCCTGTAGTGTGGACTAAGAGACAACTAACCGTCTTTTTTAAAGGAATACTATATTTTTATATCGTTATTTTATTGTATTTCTCTTATATATATCATTTTCTTAACCCTGCATAGATTACCATAGAGAAAACCGACGTTAAAGATGGATTCAACTAGTCAACTAGAGCCAGTATATCAAAGAGCTAAGGGCTTCTTACCATCCATTGAACAAGTATATCAAGGAACCAATCAGGACATAGGGGAGGCTGTTCTATTAGGAGAGCTGTTAAAACTCTTAGCTGATTTACCACCAGATTTCCATATGTTTTGTGATCCAGTTCTTGAACCAATATCGATATTTTGTCTAACAGTATTTTCTTTCAATGAAAAGGAAACTGCCAATTGGCTTAAAAATAAATTTGATCCAATACTATCAAGGTGTGATAAATGCATTCTAAATTTTGCTCGTGGCAAATGCAAGATGTTACAACATTTTGCAATCCAAAGACATGTTCCACATGAACATGTAGCTAAATTTAATGATATTGTCTGTAAATGGAGAGTCGAAGCCTTATCTCCATCTTTAAAGGCTATTTCATCTAATGACAATACTACCGTTATAGTTACAAAAGAAATTGAGAATGCCATCTTTGAATGTTTATGCAATCCTCATGTTTTGAGATTGAACATAAATTTTAAGGAAGTTTTCAATGTTATCTTCAAATATCTGTATGATACAAAGTACGCATTATTGGATGTACACTCACCAAAATCTCTAAGGACATTTGTCCCTGGTGTTATATATTGTTGGTGCGAAGGCTCTCAACAACAAATAAATTGGTCAAAGGAACTTTTAAAAAAACTTCAAGAGGAAAATTTTACTGTTAATTCAGCAGAAATTACTCCGGATATCATAGAAGAAATTTCTTTCCACCTTTTATTCATACAAAATCCAGCAAATTGGCAAGAGTTCATTGTATCACAATTTTGGGCTCGATTAACACCTGTATTTAGATTATTGAGTGCTGATGTTTTTGATGAATATTTCACAATCCCCAAAGATCTAGAATCATTACAAAAGTCATTTAGATTCCCATTTGAATCTATATTTATGCTATGGTATAAACAACTTGGTAAAGTTTACCAAGATAAACCAATAGATTTCTTGTTGAGAGCTCTAAATCTATTTTTGGGAAAATATGATACGAATTTTTGGGCAAAAATTGAACCCTTCACATTTCACAGCATATTGGATATTATCTTTGATAAAGATACTTTTGCAACCAAACTAATAAAAATCCAAAATAATCACATTCCAGAAAACGAAATTGAGGCATCATTTACTTTAGAGGGCTCCATGACTGATTTACTCTCTTGGACCTTGCCCTTTTATCATGCATTATCACCATCCAAAAGAATACAAATGGTTAAGAAAGTTGCATTGTCATTTTTAAGAGTAATTGCGAACTACCCAACGCTACAATCGATACCAAAGGCATGCCTAATGAACTCATCTACTGCTTTGTTACGTGCAGGACTAACCATCAAGGAAGAAGAGCGTGCCCAATTATACATTAAAGAAGATTTTGAAGCCTTCCTCTTCTCCAAAAATGATTCTAGATGCATATTGAATAATCCTCTTATTCTTAATAATGTTATAAATTCTGCAACACAACCTTCAGAGATGTATCCGGGGTTAGGAGAATCTGCCTCTTCCGTAGCAACTTCGTGTATGATGGTTTTAGCTAAATGTATCGACTTTGATATTTTAATGCTATGTCAAAGGACATACAAATTATATAACGGTAAAACCGTGAGTGATTTACCAATCCAATTGGCTCTGTTGGAAAATCTAACACAAAAAATTGACTTGCGATCTTTTCATGATGGTCCATTGTTGGCCAAACAGCTACTAATATCTTTAAGAGATATTAATGGTCTTTTACCAATCCGTTTAAAAACAACAGTTGCCGCAAAACATAACCAATCTGTGGAACATTTTCTTAGCTTATCCACAAAAATAGTGGAGAAGTTTGCCGATGTTTTACCCAACCAATTATCTGATATTCTTTGCGAGAGAGAAGCAGCTCAAGGATTCTGGTCTTGTATATTCTCTTCCAACACCCAACTTTATCAAGCCGCTACAAATATTCTTTATGATACATTTGATGTGGAGGGTAGATTAGAAGGTATTCAAAGCATTGTTTCTAAGAAGTTAGACAACCATTTGCATGCCATAAATATTGTCTTAAAGCAGTTGATTAGATGTGAATTTTACGAACCATGTCCAAGAGCCATCAGAGTCTTAATGGATATTCTCAGTTCATTCTCAGATCCCATCAAAGGAACTCTAGCAAATTATGGTACACTAAAGAATAGCGACACAGATAAGGAAATTATATTATTTTGGCAGTTGTCTTGGGAATTCCTTGACACAATCTATCGCTGTACTCTAAAATGGGCGACAATATATGACTACTCAGAACTTGAAAACTTTACGAAGGATACGCTGGATTTAAGTCGTTCATTTGTGGATTCATTTAGATCATTTTCAGACACAATATCAACCGCCCATGCTGATCTTTTTGATAGCGTTTTAAAGGCTTTTAAGAATATGTTGTATTGGCTAAGATTAAGTGATGATGAACTTTTAGAATCATGTGTGAGACTAATCATAAGCACTTCTGATCTCGCTCAGGAACGTAACATGAAGTTTGATGATGCCTTGGTCGAAATGATGGTTAGGTATGCAACTAAGGCCAAGAAATTTTCCAACAAACTTTCTGAGTCACAGACTAATGAAATTTTGGCTAAAGCGAAAATGATCAACAGTGATCTTGTTACTAAGGTTGTAGATGAAGTTGAAAAATATCGTAAGGATAAAGAATTTGCTAAAATAAAGCCAGAGCAAACGACTTCCACTACATCAACGGGAGGATTAGCATCTTTGGCTGAAAGTAGAGCTGACTTTTTACAAAGAAAGGCTACTTCTGCATCTTTAATGGGCAGACCGAAGTCATCTCAGCCAAAAATCACAGCTTTCGGTACATTCCAGTCTAATTCTCCTTCTAGTTTAACGAACACAAGACCGCCTAAACCACTCTCAAAAATGGAATTAGCAAGAAGGCAACTATTAAGTAAAAGAGTGGTACACCCACCAAGCAGTTCGGTGTTTAACTCAAAAAAACAGACCTCAGTTAATGTTATAGACGATGATAGCGACGAAGAAGTTGATTTCGAATCAGCAAGAGAGTTATTTGCTACTGCAAAATCTAAAAGCAATGGAATTCAAACTTTGGATATCAATGGAAAAGCTCTCAGAAGAGATACCAAAGCTGATGTGGCAAAACAGGAAGAAGAGTATTTAAGAAGAAGATTAAATGTGGATTTGAACCCACTTTACGAAACAATCCTACAATGGAGTTACACTAGAAAAAACGAATATCCCGATGACGAGAAAATCGAGGATTATAAGACTGTCCCGGATCAATTTAAGACTACAATGGAATACCAGAGCATCATGAAACCATTGTTATTACTGGAATGTTGGCAAGGTTTATGTGCGGCGCGTGACAAAATAGATAACACGCCATTCAGTATTGTTGTTGGTAACAGAACTGCAGTTTCAGATTTTTATGAAGTCTACACATCAATGCCTAAATCATTCATTCAAAATTGTGGTATCGGTGATTCTGATCTGATTGCTTTGGCTTATTTACCAGATTTTAGACACGGTGACAGGATATCTAGTAATACTTTTAGAAACGCGCAACATACCTGCCTAGCCAAGATACGTTCATTGGCATACACAAAGAATAATAGCGTAGATTTGACTTTGCGTATTCATAGGGATCACAGTTTTTCAAAATTCTTGACTCTAAGAGCAGAAATACATGCCATCAAAGTTATGCAAATGACAACAGTTGAGAGAGAATATCAATCCCTAGAAGGTCTAGAATATTATGACTTAGTAAAAGAAATTTTACAAGCAAAACCATCACCTTCAAATGAAGTATCATCCCAAGAAATCGAGAGTGTTAAGAAGAACTATAAGTTAAACTTATCGCAAGTCGAAGCTATTGTGAATACAGTTTCAAAGGAAGGGTTTTCCCTGATTCAGGGTCCACCAGGCACAGGGAAAACAAAAACAATTTTAGGTATTATCGGATACTTTTTGTCGACAAGGAAGGTCTCAAACAACAATATAATTAAAGTTCCGAGTGATCAGCCTACCATGTCTCCAGAAAAATTACTTAAAAGACAAAAGGTGTTAATTTGTGCTCCAAGTAATGCTGCCGTAGATGAAATATGTATTCGTTTAAAAGAGGGCATATATGACCAAGAAGGTAAACTTTTCAAACCAAATATCGTTCGTGTTGGTAGATCAGATGTTGTTAATGTCGCGATCAAGGGATTGACTTTAGAGGAACTGGTTGACGGAAAATTAGCACAAAAAAATTATGAGTTTAATAACAATCCGGATCTAATTAAGAAGTTTGATTCTACGGTAGCCAAGAGGAGAGAATTGAGAGATAAACTTAATGCTGAAAATGGTTCCCCCGAAAGCAAATTATCATCGGAAGATATTGCAAAATTGCAACTGGACATCAGAGAATTAAGTAAGCAGCTGAATATTTTAGGTAAAGAAAGAGACGAACTTAGAGAAAGAAATTCTGTTAATTACAGAAGGAAGGATCTGGATAGACGTAACGCACAGCTGCAGATTTTGGCTGGTAGTGATATTATTTGTTCCACACTTTCTGGTTCTGCACATGATGTTTTAGCCTCTCTAGGAATAAAGTTTGATACAGTTATTATCGATGAGGCCTGCCAATGTACTGAATTGTCTGCAATAATTCCATTAAGATATGGTGGTAAACGTTGTATTATGGTCGGTGATCCTAATCAATTACCTCCAACAGTTCTTTCAGGCGCAGCCAGTGATTTAAAATACAATCAATCACTATTTGTTAGAATGGAGAAGAACACTACACCATATTTGCTGGATGTTCAGTATCGTATGAATCCTGAAATCAGTAAATTCCCTTCACGAGAATTTTACAATGGTCGTCTTAAGGATGGTCCTGATATGTCTGCCCTTACAAAAAGACCTTGGCATTCTTATCCTTCATTAGGACCATATAAATTCTTTGACATCGTCAGTGGTAGACAGCAACAGAACACAAAGACGATGTCGTACATAAACATGGAGGAAATCCAAGTTGCAGTGGAGTTAGTAGACTTTCTCTTCAAGAAATTTGAGGCCAGTGTCGATTTTACAGGTAAAATTGGTGTAATTTCCCCTTATCGTGAACAAATGCAAAGAATGAGAAGAGAATTTACCAGATATTTTGGTTCCATTATAGAAAAATTTGTAGATTTCAACACTATCGATGGTTTTCAAGGTCAGGAAAAGGAAATCATTTTAATATCATGTGTTCGTGCAGATGACACTAAAACTAGTGTCGGTTTTTTGAAAGATTTCCGTCGTATGAACGTGGCTTTTACAAGAGCTAAATGTAGTATGTGGATATTGGGTCACCAAAGATCCCTATACAAGAACAGGCTTTGGAAAGATTTGATCGATGATGCTACGGACAGAAATTGTTTAGAAGAAGCAAGATCCGGATTTATGAACAAATCAAGAAGTGATCCACGAACAACCATGACATACAGAAGTAACTCAAATAGTGTTCATGACGAAAATGATATATATATTCCTAAAGATCACAAGAATTTTGCTCCTGAGAAAAGATCACTGGAAGAGCAGATTAATCCTTATGAATCTTCATTGAAGAAACAGAAGAAGGAAAAGAAGGACAGAAAGGAAAAGAAGGAAAAGAAGGAAAAGAAGGAGAAGAAGGAGAAGAAGGAGAAGAAAGAAAAACATGAGAAAGTGTCTAAGAAATCAATATCCAACAATACCAATACTATTGTAAAATCAGGTAAAAAGAAGAAATCCTCAATTTTTGATAGTTCTGCTGCTCTACCTACTGCTAAAGCTATCGGCGGAATATATATTAATGATGAAACGAAGAAGAACGAGAGAAAGTTGCAAATTGAGGAAAATAACAAGCATATTTCATTTGCTGCTGATATAACAACAATACCAGATCAGACCCCATTGAAAACTTTAGTTCCATCAAAATCGTTAATAGTTCCTGAGAAAAATGCTATTAAGTCAAATAAAACTAAAAAAGAAGAACATAAAAAGGTTTTGAAATCTAATTCTAAAGATAAAAAAGAAGCGAAAAATGATGACTATGTTCCTTATCTTCATGATTCAAATATTGAGAACAAGCAGAAGCAAATTCCTTCTAAAACAACAGTAGAGGGTTCACCAACTGGAGGGGTGATCCCTTCAGAGGCAGAAAAGAATACTAGTAATGAATTAAATATGGCCACTAGTATTGTTCATAAACCACCAGATCAGTCAGAACAAATAGGAGATGACTATATTCCACATATTCCAACTCAACCTAGGATTATCTCAAAATCTGAAATTGAAGGAACTGCTAGGAGATATACTGATAACAACACAAACCGATATTCCAAAACACAAGGGCATGACAGGTCTGATACCCGACCATATCAAAATCGACAGGATAGGAATCGAACTCAATATACAGATAGCCACTATGCGGGACAACCTGTTATGAATTTTAAACAACCGACAAATTATGGCAACCAACAACCTTACCAGGGAAACCCAAATCAAAATTATCATGGAGGAAATATTTATTATCCAAATACTCCACAATATGAAAGTCAATACCCCTTACCTGTGAACCAAAACATCCAATATCCAAATGTTCATCCAGCACCATTCCAGTCTGGGGCTCTTGAGACATCACCGCATCTGCATCCAAATCTACCAAATAGAGCTGATATGAGCGGAAGAAATTCCAAGTCAGCAAGCCCATTTATTCCAAAGAAAAGAAAACCATTCAGACATTAAAAATGTCTTTTTTAAACCTATAGATTCTATATACACATTCATAAAAATATTTCAGATGTACAATATTTCGCATGCTTAACATATTAGTATATATATATTTGAATACTATTCTATTAGCTTTAATTTCTCTTTTTTGGGTCAAAGTCATCATTATCGAAGGAATCAATTGTTTCCTGAGATAGTGCAATCTTGGGTGGTGATTTGCCAACAGCAAAGAGATGTGCACTTCCATTGTAGTTGTTTCCACCTTGCTGTGTGATTGATTTTGTTGGTACTATTATTTGTCTTGGGCTAGATTTATTTATTTGCTTTTGGGTTGGAATATTTTTGGGAATTGGCTCACGTAGTTCGTCGCATGCTCTGATCAATATCTCCTTTTCATTAGATACCAATGTTCTAATAATATCATCATCGCATATTTCGATAGATGTGTCCAACTGAGATATAGTTTCCTCTATTATTAGTATTATGCTTTGTGATAAAAGTGATGATTCACTACGTTTGCCCATCTTGGATACTAAGGTATTTTCAAGAGAATAAATGGCTGCCATAGAATCCTCCCATAATATTTTGTTGGTCTTTAAAATAGATGATTCATTCTTATACCTATTTAAATCTTCCTCTAATGATTTTATCTTCATATTAATGAATTCTGTTACTAAATTTAGAATTTCTTTAGATTCTTGCTCTCTTTGCACCAATGACTTTTCTTTAAAATTTAGATTGAATAATCTGTCAGTTATACTCCCATCCTTATTTGGAGGCAGTGGTAAATCAAGTTTCTTAATCAATTTATTACGAGATTGTTCAATTAAATCCAATTGCCTATCTATTTGCGTCTTCTCACTTCGTATCTTGGATGATTGTAACCTAATCTCATTTTCCAAGAAATCATAATCCTTCTTATAGTCTTTCAATAAGGACTCAAGAAACTTGATGTCCTTTTTAATATTTGAGTAGGATTCTTCCAATAATTCCATAGATTTTATAGCTATCTCTTTATCAAACTCTGATTGTTGTGAAGGTTCTTCTACGTTATCGTTTTCTATGTTCTTGGCTAAGGATGTGTTTGTCACTCCAACTAATTCAATATATTGATTCATCATTGATCTATAATTTGATTGCATAGTGAGTGTGGTAGGTTCTGTTTTGAGAGTGTTGGAATCCTTATCTTGCTTGAGATTCCATGTCTTTCTCTCCTCGAGTAACTGTCTTTCCTTCTCATCCAGCTGTATTATCTTTTCCTTAGAACGAAGGTAGAGAGTTAGTCGTCCCCTTATCATACCATCATGTGCCACTAATACTTCATTCAATCTACAAAGATCGTTGTAACATATTTTAATATCTTCCCTAATTTTATCCAACTGCGGGGCAATCGACTCATCGCACAAGGCTCTCTTATGGGCAGTTACCAATTCCTCCAAATAATTTGAAATCACCTTTTTCTGATGCAGAATATCATTCAATGAAAGGTCCTCCATAATTTTCTATACCTTTCCAGATTATCTTATTCCATTGTAACTATTTGCAATATTACTATTATGTTTCCTTTTCTGTGGATTTTGTAAATCAGTTTCTTAGCCCTAATAGGGTTCAAGGCATTGATGAAAAATTTATCAACCCATCGAAAATAATTTAACCAACTCATCTCGACTCATCGCAGACAGATAGAGTATTAAATGAGTTCCCAAATCGACGAAACTGCCTTTATTGAGGCTCCAACTGGCGTTACCAATCTTGCCTTTTCTGATGAAGTTCAACAAGCCCGTTTTGAATTAGGTGTCTCCATGCTTATACACGGATGGGATGATCTAGACATTGCTGTTGCTAACCAATGGGGTGGTCCAGATTCTGCTGATAAGAGGGATTGGATTACTGGTATTGTCATTGATTTGTTCAAGAGTAACAGAATCGTCGATCTTATATTAATCGAAGAGACTTTGCTATATGCTATGGTCGATGAATTTGAGACAAACATTGAAGATGATTCTGGGTTAATAGTTGCCAACGAAATCATGAAACTTTATCATGAATGTCAAGTTTTGAACTACGAAAGAGTTGAAATCATGTATACTAAGTGGTTAGAAAAGCAAAAGAGAAATAACGGTCAACAAGCAGTTAGAAAAGTTCATATCCATGGTGATGACGAAAGCTCTGAAGACGACGACTCTGATAATGAAGATGACCATGACCATGAAATGGATTTAGATGAGGAAGAACATCACCATGCTGCTCCAGAACCAATTGTTGACGATGATGGTTTTGAATTAGTTCAAAAGAAGGGTAAGAAAAGATACTAGATTTTTCTATAGAGAGTAGTATTATAAATGTATAGTAATAGAAGAAAAAATAAAAATGTATATTTGAACTTTTGTGAATTATTTGTCATACATAAATATCTACACAGTTATAACAAAGGTCAATACAACCTTCTCTGAGTAGCGAAGGCCATGAAGGGATTAGAGCCAACAGTTGGAGAATTTGGTCTCCCGCCGGTATTAGCATTTGGACTCATAGCAGTATTATTGCTGTTGTTGCTATTCATGGAGTCAGAAGATGCACCACCATTGCTGAATCTAAACTTCTTTAGTAAAGAGGATGTCATGTCCAAGAATGAATATTCTTCCTTTGTTTGAACAACAATTGGAAACAATCTCACATTAGTACTTGTCCAAATATTCATCTTCAAGAGACCGTTGTCCGTGTTAAAACTTTTAATGTTATTAGAGAATTCATTTTCAATAGATTCCTCTTTAATTGTGTTGTCCTGAGAATCATTCTTTGAAAAACCAGTCCATGAAAATTTAAAGAACGAAGAAGATGCACTGCTCTTCCTACTGTGAATGTTGTTATTTATTGATGGTGCATTATTCAAAGAATTATTATCATTTGGATTTGGACTACCAGTTATTTCTTGAGTGATGAAATTCATGATAGAACTACCATTACTCATAGTTCTTGACAATGTTGATCCATTAGAAGTAAATCTTTCCAGTCCATAACTATCCTTACGGTCCATCTTTGGTTGTGGCTGGCTTGGTTTCCGTTCGTTAACTCTAATATAAGGAGTAGAATGAGATTGGAAAACATTAGCCCAAAATACCATGTAAACCCAATCTTTGTAAACTAGATTCTTTACAGCTGAGAGACTAAATAATAATGGTTTAGAACGATGCAGAATTTTTAATTCAACAGGTAAATATGGGTCAACCTTTTTATGGAAAGTCTTCTCGAAACCATCAAATTGATTAATTAAATTCATAAAATCTGAATTCTTTGTCATCTTGGTGATTTCAGGATATTCAGTCAATAATACTTTTACAATACGTATAAGCACACGTAAAGATGATTCACCAGTCCAAATCTCTGTAAAATTTTTATCCTTCTCAGCCTTTAACTTTGAAGTTTGAGTTAACCCAACTGGCCAATTTGGTCTCATTGAATTGAATAGATTTTTATCGTTTAAAATAACAGACTTGTTAAAATCAGGATGTTCATAGACTTCCACATTTTTCTCCTCTGGTGTCTCCAAGTTAGATTCCTTTTTATCATCTTCAGAAGTTTTTGATTGTAAATCAGATTCTTCATCAGAATCTGAATAATCTGATAAAGGTTTGTTAAACATCAAGTAATTATCTCTCAAACTCTCAGTACTCTGATTGTTGTTGTTATTATTATTATTGATATTAACCAAACTATCAGTACTTCCATTTTTCTCCTCTGGTGTAACAGAACGACGAGCTTTATAGGAGATTTTACTTGATGTTCTGCGTAATTCATGGATTGGTGGAACATCAATGAATAGTAAATTGTTTAGAGATTTATTCTTTGATAAAAAGTTGATTGAATCAGTGATTTGAAGTAAAATTTGTTGATGTCTTGCAAGAAGAAACATTAAATTCTTGGAATCATTAAAATAGAGTATAATATAATTTACTATTGATCTCAGAAGTAATGCTAACAAATCTAATTTCAATACAGGTGATGTCAATGACATATCAGTTATGGATTGTTGTGAGACAAAAATTGGATTAGCTGATGAGGCTAAATAATTTTTGTTTGATAATTTTGTCAAAAGATTCAATAGCGAGATTGTTGCATTATAACTCAATTTATCAGTATTATTTGTGTTATGATTCGATGAGGATAAAGGAACTAAACCAATTTGACTGGAGTTATTGGTATTATCGATAATATTTGAATTGATGGGTAAAATATTATAGATTAACTCGAAGACATAAGGTTTTAATATAATATTTTTCTTTATATCATTCATTGCTATATTTGCCAATTGAATGATGATAAAATCCCTGTATGTTAAATTGTTAATATTAGAAACGTTGGCAATCTTAAAAAAATTTGGTAATTTATTAGTATAATAATTTGTTGTAAAAGTCTGTAATAATTTGAAAAGGATTAATTTTTTGGATGTAAGCGATATAGACAAATTATAACATAACGGGATCATTATCGATGAATATTCGGGGATATGGTTGTAAAATTTAATGTAGTAAATTGTAAAAGCAATAAATTTGTTGGCAAATTTATCTGCGAAATAATTTTCAAATAGTTTGTTGTATTTAATTAAATTTGTCAAAAAGATGACAATTTGGATAGTTAATTTAGGTATTTTTGGTAATTGAATTGAAGAATCATTAATATTGTTTTCGATATCATTATTGGATGAAGTGGATTTATTATTATAGGATTGATTGTTAATATTAGATGTTTGGTTATTAGCTGCTGCTGCTGATGATGATGATGGTGGTGATGATGATGAGGAGGAGGAAGATGATGAAGTTGTTTGATTATTACTATTAAAGCTTAATGGATCTGATTCTTGTTCAATTGCTAAATCAATTGGATATTTAAATATTTTGACAATTGCGGTTAATAATAATTTTAATTCAAATTCATTACTTAAAAATTCTGAAAGGTGTTTAACCGCTAAATTTTCCTTATCATCCTTCATTAGAATTAAATTTAAGAATTGCATTGATGATATTATAAGATGTGCTTTTAACCTTGGAAAATTTTGTTGTTGTGAATATTTTTGATTGAATGCATTATATGGTACCGTTTGTTCATCTTTTAGATGTGTTGCATAGTAACATAATAGATTAATAATTGAATCAATTAAGATTGGTAAATTTTCATTGTGTATTAAATTTTCAACAAATTGATTAGTCTGACTAGGGGTTGTATTATAAATTTCTGAGGAACATAACGTTAATAATAAATTAATAATCTCGAGTCTATTACTATCAAATTTTGGTGATTGTAACCTTAATGATGTATCCTGTGGAGAAGTATGAATACCTATTTCCCATACATCTTTACTATAAATTCCTGGACCTGTCCTTAATGGTATAGTAAATCCCTCTGTAAATAATAATTTTAATATAGAATTTGTCAATAAATTCCCTAAAGTATTTACATTCATTTGTGGGTTTGAAATCATATCAAATACGTTATCTAAATCAAAGACTGAATCTAAATTCGTTTCCCATAAGATATTTTGGGTATTTGGATTTTCATTAAGATATTCATAATATATTGGTATTAATTTAGTTAGTATACGAATTGATACACGTATGTTGCCTAATTGTGAGGTTAAGATTTTTTCATTATCATTTAATCTTTTCAAATTTTGTGTTAAATATATTATTTGCCAAATGGTAAATCGTATTAAATTTTGATAATTTTTCACATTTGCGGTAATTATCTTTCTTAATTCTGTATTTGATATGATTTGATTATAAGTCTCTAAGGTGATATTACTTCCTATTGCTATAAAATCCAAGTAAAATTGTGTAAAAAGAGTGTTAAATTGGGTTAATGTATGTGTATCGGGGTCCATATATAGGGATATTATATCATTGATTGTAACTTCATCGTTGAATAAGGGTGTCAATTTATTGGGTTGTGTTCCTTTTGCTAACTGGGTCAGATGGTCACTGTAAATATTATTGATCTTAGAATCTGTATTACCCATTTGATCTTGTAATGTGTTTTTACAGATTTGTCAGGTAAAAACTTTATGTTTGCTTATGTTGGAGGGAGGGGGGAGCTAAATTGAAATCTGTAATTTATTTTTCTTTGGTTTTTTTTTTGCAGAGCGATTTTCCCCTTTTGATAGTACGGTGGTTGTTGTTTTTTTCTGTTGTTTTTTAATTTTTTCAATGAAAAGGTACCCTGTCTGTGTGGAATTTTTTCTATGTAAAGAATTAGGTAAGGGAATAAGTTGAGTTTGTGAATTTATATATATATATTTGTTAGTTAATGGAGTATTATGGAATTTTTGTTGATATTAAACATACGTTGTGGTACACTTTTGGAGGGGAGGGTACTACACAAAAGGGAAAGAAAAGAGAAAGGAATAAAAGTTGCCACTTTATATACGATGAAATCTAATTTTGCCGCCGAGGTGGTGACAAAATTTCCCCTCTCCGCAGCAATTTCTTTTCTGGACACCGTATAAGGATATATACTACCCGATTGGGCAGGAAAGCCGCTGTTGGAAACTATTTCCTATTTGGGAGGGGGAGAAGAGAAAAAAAAGGAATACTATGAAATTTTTTTTTTTTTATGCGTTTGTATAATACATATTTTATTAGTGATCTTATATATCAGAATCTTCTCTTGCCGTTTGCGTAAACTACTTCATTCTCGTCCCTCTGCTGGTTAAAGATCTCCAAATCCGACATATTAGACTGATCGTGACTGAGCATAGGAGGTTGAAACTGTGTATTAGTAGGTTGTCTATATTGAGGGACAATGACACCCGCATATTGTTTAATATTCGATGTGCTCAAAGAGGCAGAGCTCAAGGGTATCGTGTAACCTTGATCTATCTTTTGTCTGATACGCATTCCAACAGTACTTAGTTGTTGCTGTTGGAAATCATGTTGAACAACTTGCTGCTCAACATTATGCTGTTGTTTCTTGAACGGATCTTGGATAGTACTGTTCATTATAAAGTTCTTTCTAGTGTCTTGACAGTACAGAGAAACAGTTGCCATAGCAAGCGTCTCTCTCTCTGGGATTCCAGTTTAAATAAGCTCGAGAGATGAGCAATATTTACCGCAGAAAAAGAAGCCGCGGCCCGCAGCGACACCCCTCCCTCGGGTTCTTTTTCTGTTGTGGGATTGCCCGATACGGAAAGTTCCGCCGTTGCCACGGAAACAGCGCGCAAACTCAGAGTTGCTTACAATATATATGTAATCATGATTTGGTAAGAAACTCGCTAATGGCACTTTACAGCGACACCCGCACACCGCACAATAGCGATACACCCGAACGGAAATCTACAGCGACACGTGTCTCGCTGTCACCTTTCTATAGCGGTAGCCACCCGTGCACGATCACGACTTTCCCGCTCGGACCTGCCCATAGCGGTTAATAATGACAGTATCATCTCCTCTTCTTTTGCGCATATCCTTGTTTTCTCTAGGGATTTTGGTCGACGTATCCTTTTTTGCCTCTATATAAACTCGTTTTACTTTCTTTCTCTCTATCTTCTTTTTTTCATTTCTCTTAGAATCATCAACAAACTACAACAACATGTCTGAACAATTATCATCAGCTCAAGCAATCGAATACGAACACAAATACTCTGCCCATAACTATCATCCTCTCCCAGTGGTATTCCACAGGGCTCAAGGTGCTCATGTTTGGGATCCAGAAGGAAAAGAATACTTGGATTTCTTATCCGCTTACTCTGCTTTAAATCAAGGTCATTGTCATCCTCATATTATTGATGCTTTGGTCAAACAGGCCCAATTGTTAACTTTATCCTCTCGTGCGTTTTCTAACGATGCATTTGCCGAGTTTACAAAATATATCACAGAATACTTCAATTATGATATGGTTTTACCAATGAATACAGGTGCAGAGGCTGTAGAGACCGCTTTAAAATTAGCTAGAAGATGGGGTTATGAGACCAAAAAGATCCCAGCTAACAAAGCTATCATCCTAGGTGCAAAGGGAAATTTCCATGGTAGAACCTTTGGTGCTATTTCTCTAAGTACAGACTTTGAGGATTCTAAAAAAGGTTTTGGTCCCTTCTTAAGTGGAACATCCTCTGAAAATCCATCTCATGGTAGAGAAATTAGATATGGTGTCATTGAAGATTTAGAGGAAGCCTTTAAGAGTCATGGTGATTTTATTGCAGCTGTTATTCTAGAACCCATTCAAGGTGAAGCTGGTATTGTAGTCCCACCAATGGATTATTTCAGCAAAGTATCAAAATTATGTAAGAAATACAATTCTTTATTGATTTGTGATGAAATTCAAACAGGTATCGGTAGAACAGGTAAATTACTATGTTATGAACATTACGGTGACGTCAAACCTGATGTAGTTCTTCTAGGTAAAGCTTTAGGTGGTGGTGTCTTACCGGTCTCCGCAGTATTATCATCTCGTGATATCATGTTAACTTTTGCTCCAGGTTCTCATGGGTCAACTTTTGGTGGTAACCCATTAGCTTCAAGAGTCGCCATTGCTTCCCTAGAGGTAATTAAAAATGAAAAGTTAGTGGAAAGAGCTAAAGAATTAGGTATCATATTGAACAAAGAATTGAATAGATTAAAGGATAATTCCAATGGTATCATCAGTGAAGTCAGAGGTATGGGTTTATTGACTGCCATCGTCATCGATTCCTCAAAGTTACATGGTAAGACCGCTTGGGATTTATGTCTAAAGATGATGGAATTTGGTGTTCTTGCAAAGCCAACACATGAACATATTATCAGGTTGGCTCCACCTTTAATCATCTCCGAAGAAGATTTATTAAAGGGTGTATCTGCTATGGAAAGAGCTCTTGAATCTCTAAAGCAATGATTTGTATCTATTTATTAAATATATCTTAATTTTTTTTTTTTCATGACTGATCAATTTATCTAATAAAAGAATTTTGTCAAAGTAATATTTATTTGTATAACACTCCTCATATATCACGTGGGCAACTATAATATGATCTTAAGCCATAACAACACAATTATATCAATCAATGATTTCCATTTACACACAAAAATTCATAATATCATTTATTATTATTATATTACATAGCAGAGTAAAAATCTACATATCTTCCTCATCAGGGGTAGTAATCAACGTAACAGAATCACCTCTCACAAAAATCATCTCACTCTCTCTCTCATGGGATTTCAGTTCACCATCGACTAATTCATAAATAGTCTCTACAGCATCACTCAATACAATGTTACAATGTGAATCAAAGGCTTGTAGCGTACCCCTTAGAGACCTAGCACCACGTAACTTCACATATACTTGTTCGTCAAGGTTTAGTTTCAATAGATCTAGTGGTGTATTGGACATAGTGGTTCGTTGAATGGATATATGTGGATTCTTTAATTTAGTTAGTTACCGTTATATAATGTTTCTTAATTTTGAATGGAAACTTTTTTTCATCTTGAAAAGGTAACCCTATTACCCGGAATGAACATGTCATTTATTTGGATTACATAGGATCTGACTAGTGTCACATTGATTAGGTATAAATATTTTGATATGGAGTATAATTGACTTGGTATTATATATCTGTTGATATTGTTTATTTTTTTCTTTTTTTATTCAACTGTGGGACAATTCAGTTGATAAATATTGGAACGATCATAATAGTAAATTATCGTCAAACACCAACTTTCAATACTCATTCAAGTCCTCATCCCCCTTGTAAACCTCTAATTTAATTGTTATATTTTATGAATTGCAACAAACAACATTTTTTTTGTAATACATAGCTATAGATTCCAATACTTTTGTATTTATTCAATTTATTGGGTGGTGTACGGCTTCTCCGATATCAAATATTCACTTTTAAAGAATCCAGCAATGAAAACTAACTAACAGGTCAAGGAACTAAGACAACAAACATGCAAGTGAGAGCCCTCTCTACGACAGCCCGTAACTTGGCTAGAACTAAGTACACAGTTCCCAAGCCACCTCCACCAAAAAGAACCAACGTTAGACTCCCAACACAAACAACTCACCACTCAAATAACTTACGTATCACTCCACCAATCCCACCAACAGTCTCCAATATAGAATGTTCCCAAGATCATCCATTGTGGCAATTTTTCTCAGACAAAAAGTTTTTAAGAAATGAGGACGAATTGGATCTAACTGCCAGAGCTTGGAGTGTCCCTGAATTAAGAAGGAAATCCTTCAACGATTTGCATTCCCTTTGGTATACATGTCTAAGAGAGAGAAATGTTTTAGCTAGGGAGATTCATTTGTTAGAGGTCTCTATGGAAACAGATTCTGGTCCATATAAAGACATATCTGAAAGTATCAGAACCACTATGTGGAGAATTAGACACGTTCTCAGCGAAAGAGATACTGCCTTTAATTTAGCAAAAAATAATTTTAAAGTGCAAAAGGATGATTATGTTAAGGAATTTGAGAAGGAATTTATGGCATATGATTCCTCTGAGCCAGCTACTTGGGATGTCTTGAAAAGATTCCAATTAGCCATTTTTGGTATCGATGAAATTATTGAGGAAAACGTAGTCGACGCTACTTTCGTCCAAGGTTTGAAATTCATTGCCAATTTGAAACTAAGGAAATTTGAATTGGATTTAGGTAAAATTAGTGATGTTGGTGAAGCATTTGTATTATTTACTGCAGAGAATAATTTAGAATCTATGAAGGAAGCAACTGAAGTTATCAAGGAACTAAGGGCAAACGGCAAAACTGTTTCTAAATATGATGAATTGGAAACAGTATCTAACTATTTGAACCAATTAATAGCTGCAGGAGAGCAATCACATAAACCACAAGAAAAAGAGACTTCAACTCAATAAATAAATGTAAATAATGCAATTCTTGTACATATAAAAAAGAAAATAAATTACATATCATATACCATCTAAACAGTATTGAAAAAATTACTCACTCTACTAGAGAGGCCAGTTAATGAAAGGTTATTTGAAGAGTTACCATTATTTTCTAATGAATATTTGTCATTAATTAAATCCCTAGAAGCAACCTCAATTTCTAATGCGCTCCACTGCGAGGTAACCACCTCCACAAATTCAATTGGGCAACATTCAAGTAATCTGCTGATAACATCTAGTTGTAAAAATATTATTTCTGTTGGAATTTCGTTTTCTAACCAATTTGGATCTCTAAATTTACCAACTTGTAAGATTGTTGACCAGTATGATGAAATATCTTCCTTTCTATCAAGTAACTCTAAAACATGTTCGTATGCAAATGTGAAGTCCATATTGGCTAAGGAATGGTCAATACTTAATGCAAGAATCTTAGTGTATTCAGTATCAAAACTTTTAGTTTTGGGTTCAATTTCCAAACCAGCATATATCTTCTTTAAAATATTGAATGTAATGTCGACGGATTGATAAAGTTCAGAATTTAACTCCAGTAATATAGAAATCACTTTGGATGGATCCTCTTTAAAATCAATTAGGTTTGATGGTTTAAATGGAATTCCCTTCCCAAGATTCATAGCATAATTAGAGAGTTCATCGCAAACTTCTAATAATGCATGTAGGTGCTTGTGTTTCCCAGATTTATCATTAGCATCTATTAAATTTAAGATATTATATGCCTTCTTCATGTCAGGCCTTGTAGCACCACCATTGGTAGCATTGTTAAAAAACTGCCAAAAATATTTAGTTAGTAATTCTATCTCAATAGCCTTAAAATTATTGTCAGAATTATCTTCCATCTTCATAAACTCTTTTAACAATTCAAATTCACCAAGACTTAAGAATGACTCGTAAACTATGGATAATTCTTGAATAAAAGTTAGTCTGGTAAAAATTCTGTCATCATCCCTTTGATTTATCATTTTGTTTAAATCGTTGAGAATATTATTGGCCGAATTTTGTTGTCTATATCTTAGAACACAGCTGATAATTTGTTCTCTGCAGATCGATGCAAAATGTGCTAATTGAGCAGATTCTTCTTCTTGGGTAATTGCGTAAATATCTCTAAAAGTTAGCCCAGTGGCGCAAGTATTCATGTAATCAATGTACTGAATTAATCTAGCTGCATTTATATCTTTGAAAGATGAAATCATGGTTTCTCTAGGTAGTTCGGATAATAAATCCTTGATATCAGTTGATGAAGTTACCTTTAATAAATTCTCATTGTTTTCAAACAAAATGCTTAAGGTTTGTTCGTTGACTAATTTCTTATCTTCTATCTTACTCGACAGTAACGCATAAAGTAATTTGAAAGTTTCGTAACTTGCTTTACTTTCAAATGTAAAACGTTCCTTGGTGTAAAAGTTTTCCAAAAATAATTTAAAAAGGGAGTCATTATTTTTCTTGTAATCCATATATGGAATGAGTTCATATGTAATTTCATCAGCAGTAATAGACTTTCCTTCGTCAAAGATTAGTTTAAATACATCCAATGCCTCGATAGACATAAATTGTTTCATCTTAAATGCAGTGTTTAATCTTTTATTGATATGATCCAAGGGAGATACAACATTTTTAACCCAAGTTTGTATAGTTACATCATCTACGGTATTCCATAGTGATTCATAAAACAGTGTTTTTTCAGGAAGGTCTTCATTGCAATATATGATTCTCTTAATTAACCAATTAATATCTTTATCTTCGCCAATCCCTAGCTCTAGTTTCTCTAACTGTGTATCAACATAACTCTTAGTCATATGAAATCTTTCAGAAACGGCAATGTTATCCAATTCCACCATTGAAATCAATTCAGAGTTCCCATTTAATAACGAGATAACAAGCTCTTCATCAGTAATAGTCTTATCATCCCTCTTAATTTCAAATAAGAATCGCAAATGCAATGGATCATCCAACTCTGGCCAAAAGATAATTATCGCGTTTATGAAGTCTAACGAATCTTTAAATCGATTAGATAATTTTCTCAAATTCTCCACATCTGCACGACTAGCAAATATACAGGCTAGTAAGTACAATTGTTCTTCTAGCATTTGATTAATATTTCGTTTGGTGATATTTTCTTAGTCTTTATATTTAACTTCGATTGTGATCTGTTTTTTTAACTAGCTATGTATTTCTCAACTGAGAAGCTGTTCTGAGCACGTGACCTGTGATTTAATAAATACTTAAAGACGTTCAAACCTGCAATGTTAATTAGAGAGTTTTAAAGTGAGTATCTTGTTTTGCTTATGGTATATTTATATTTACCTGATATTATACAATATATATTTTATAATTTGCTCTCATTAGCTAGATTGCATCAAAATTAGTCGTCTATCTTTACACGTGTCATAAGCCGACTTCAAGAAACTCGCTGACAAAATAAGTTTTGTCAGCAATGAATACTAAAGAAGATAATTAGTTTTTATACATAATTATTAAATTTGATAAGTTAGACAAATCGTGAAAAGTTAAATTGTAGTTTGAAATGTGTATATGTAAGAGATATTCAGAATAAAGAAAAAATATGCAAAATAATATTGTAATTTATTCCGTTTATACGGTTTCTAAGACTTCGTCCTTGAAACCAGAGACCTTCTTACCCTTTTCTTCACCAGAACCTTCACCGTGTAAGGCCATTAAAGCACCAACATCGAACTTTGGTTGCT
Source organism: Jamesozyma jinghongensis (assembly GCA_030572895.1). Lineage (NCBI taxonomy): Eukaryota > Fungi > Ascomycota > Saccharomycetes > Saccharomycetales > Saccharomycetaceae > Jamesozyma > Jamesozyma jinghongensis. The sequence goes on from JAJMCG010000021.1 coordinate 31,956, forward strand.
TTAATAACTTAACCTTTCTGATGTGAACGTTTTGTAATGGGAAGATGTCCTTGGTGGCGTTTTCAATTTCCTTGTTGATAACTTCTGGGATCAACTTGGAGGTTAATTGAGCTAAGGTAGCGTTTTGGACTTCTCTGGTTAAGATTTCAGAAATAACCTTTCTGATAGCTCTGATGTGAGAAGATTGAGCGTAAGCATGTCTCTTAACTTGGTTAGCTTGCTTTCTGGTGAAGGCAATGGCGAAAATTCTTAAGACATAATCGTCAGAAGTCTTAACGGTGACATTGGCTTCAATCAAAGTTTGCCACTTTCTAACCATAGATCTCAACTTATCAGTGGTGAAATCCATACCATGGAAGTTGGTTAATAAGTTCTTACCTTGAACTTCATCAACTCTCAACTTAACCTTTCTGAAAGAGTGGTCTTCAGAACCTTGTAAGTCAGCTAAACAGACTTCGACAACTCTACCCTTTAAGGCATCGGCGGCATTCTTTAAACCGGTAGACTTGTTGACTAAGGTCTTACCAACGTTTCTGTTTTCGAAAGTGGATGGAGCCTTGATGTCAAACCAGTCCTTTCTGGTGAAAGGATCGACGACCTTCTTCTTTAGACCCTTCTTACCCTTGGATAGTCTCTTGTTCTTACCAACAGCCATGATTGATTACTTGGTTTATTCTTGCTGGCTTAATACAGAGAAGAACCAATTCACAAAACTGTTTTATGAGGGCAAGGTATACCTTCGGAGACGATACATACCAGAGCTTTGCTTCTCAGAAACAGACACTCTCCCATAGTGAAGCTTGAATTTTCCACCGGCATCGAGCTGAACCTGTGAGTCGCGTCTGTTTTCCAACAATCTGTGCGGTAGTTTCTAAGCAATTTTTAGAAACTGTGAATTGTTATTTTGTTTTTTTGCGCATATTTAAAATGTAAAATGTAAAAATGGGTGTGGATGTTTTCTAATTTGTGGATGTTTGGATGTTAGACACAGTCAACTAGGAATTGTTTGTTTTTATTTTCGACATGGATCTAATTTCATGTCTGAAACAATAACAAAAAGTGAAGATTTAATAAGAGATTAGAGTTCTCGGTAGGGATGCATCCACCGCTTAAAAGAAATAGTGTTTAAAGTCATGCATGGTGACTTGAACAGCCATAAAAAGGAGGGAGCTGGGATTGAGGTACAGATAGGGCTTGTGGGTGATGCAGAAGTCGGTAAAACCTCTCTAATGGTAAAATACGTGGAAAATGTTTACGATGACCAGTATACACAAACTCTGGGCGTCAACTACTTGAAGAAACAGGTACGTTTGCATAATACTGATATAACATTTGCATTGTTTGATCTTGGCGGACATAGTGAGTTTCTCAACATGCTTCCCTTAACTTCCATTGGTTCCTATTGCATTCTGTTTTTATATGACTTGACAAAACCCAATACTCTGAATTCGATTAAGGAGTGGTATAGACAAGCACATGGTCTCAATAAAAGTGCGATACCCATACTTATAGGCACTAAATATGATTTGTTTATTGAGATGGATCCAGATTACCAAGAGCAAATATCAAGAACTTGCATGAAATATGCACAAGTTATGAACGCTCCACTTATATTTAGTTCATCTGCTTATTCAATAAACATTCAAAATATATTCAAGATTATCATGGCTAAGGTGTTCAATTTGACTTTGACCGTCCCAGAGATAAACGAAATTGGTGATCCTTTACTCATTTACAGGGATTTGGGTAACGTTTACCGTGATGATGATGCATAAAGACATATATAATTATATTCTCAACAAAACTAAACAAAGATAAAATAAAAAAAACATATCAGATAAAGTAAAATATCATCCTGAATTAGGTCTTCACTTTTTTTTCTCATTTTTTGGGGATATACACTATATATCATCTTAAAGTGAACTTTATTCTTGTCGTAAATCTAAGGCCAACCCCTTTTCAATATCGTTCGCCCCAGCCAGTAATCTAATTGATTCAATATCATGAGAGGAGTTCTTGGAATATGCACCAACTACGACTAATTTCGCAGTGATAAACTGTTTTATTAATATATCCCAGTTGATAAGTTGAAATATTAGAGTGTTCTTGTCTTTAATATCTTTCAAAAACAATACTTCCCTAATTTTACGAATCATAATATGAGTGTGGTTGATATCCATCAACCTCGACATCTCTATAAGGATATTATCTACAAGCACTACTGGTGACTTGGATTTTCTCATGCATGATAAATAAGCAAATAAAAATAATTTACCAATTGAGGCTAAACCGTTAACAAACTCGATTAATCCCCAGTCACCCGAACTAGATAATGCTTTTAATATATGTTGCATAACAATGGTTTGTTCTAATCTCTGGTTAGCGTCACTCTTCTTCAATAAGGTTTGTTTCTTGGCAAATCCTTCCTTTGCAACATTCAGTATTTCCTCACAGGTCCTCAATGCCTGTTTCACATCAGTAGTCATCAAAATAATTCTTTTGGCAGCACTATCAATAACATCCTCACTGATAAATAATTTAACTTTTTGTAAACCCTCAGGGTTAGTATCCTCTATAATTGGAACACCATTAGAAGCATTGTATAAGGACCATCCACTTTTATTATAACTACCATAGAATACTTCATCATTTATTTCTTTTAATCTGAAACGAATAATATCGTACAACTGTTTCTTAGAATATTCAAAGAATGAAAATCTCTTAATATCCATAGAAGATAACCCATGCAAACTCAAGGCCTTCTCTGGTAAAATTGAATCGTTAACTAATGCAACGACAACTAGTTTTGAATCACTGTTCAAGGCCCATTTAAAAAATTCATGAAGAGCATCATTATCACACATATCCGGTAGAAGATCCATGTGATTTATAATAACTAACAACTGTCTCCTTCTCTCTTTTGGTGTTTTAGTTAAATAAGAATCCAAGGCATCATGAGCTGCGCCTGGGGAAAGTTGTTCATTAGATAGTTGTTTCCATGCATGAACAAAAGAATCATCACCTTCTGACATTTTAAGTCCATCGATATTGATGATCTTGACTATGGGTAATTCTTTTCTTTGACTCGACTTTTCCAAATCATTAACAACTTCAGTAATAACTTGGGTCTTACCTGAATGTTGTTTACCAGATATAAGCACCGCCCTAGATTTAGAGTTGTATAAGGCCTGAAAAAGTTCAATATATACATCGGTAAATTCCTTAGCACGACCACCAATCGATCCATTAAATTCCATAAATTTTATAATTTGTTCACGATTATCCTCAGATAACAAATCTTTATCCTTGACACGTGAATATATAGTCATGTCATTTTCCCCTTGTGTATCCTTGGAACTTCTTAATTTATTTTCTAATTTGGCAACATCTAATGGAACTTCAGCTGATGATTTGATAGCTTCTGAATCAGAAATAGCATCCACACCAGTTTTGCCATTTTGTAGATTGGATTTGGAAATTTTTGAAAGCAACTTAATGTATTTTTGTTTTATATGGTTAACAGTCTTTTGGTTGATATTCGAATTTTCAAGTTGTATGTCAAATGGCATTGGCTCTTCTCCATTGGTACCATTTACGGAAGTTGATTCACCTGTTTTTTGAGTTTTCCTAGCCTTGACTAAATTATTTGAAGCCTTACGCTTTCCGCCAACATTTCCAATTTCTGAGTCTCCTTCAAAAACTTTATCCTTATCAAGTTCACTCTCTTGTTCCTCTTTTCCATTTCCCTCATCTACTTCTTCTAAAGTTCTATCATCAACTGAATCCTCAACTGAGACGCTTACCCCTTCGTTAGCACTTTCATATTCGCTTTCATTGTCACTCTCTTCGGCAATTTTGTCATTACCTGCAGCATATGATGTGACATCATGTTCAGCACCACGAGCTGAAACAGGGGAAGAGGTAGTTTTGTCACCAGCGATCAGTGATTGACCATTATCAAATTCTTCTTTGGGTTCAGGATAAAATAATGAAGTTGATATCTTCGAATTTGACTGAACTCCAATTTGACTTTTATTATCGGAAGATTGAATCCCTAATATTCGAGATTCTTTGTAGCTTGTGTCGCACTCTTGAGTTAAATAGTCTGTTTTCTTAGCATCAGATATCCCTTCAACTATTTCATTTTGTTCACTACTGTCGCTAACCTCATCCTCCTCAGAAGGAATCTTGAGATCTTCGGAGTCCGGTTCAATTTTAACTTCTTTCATACTGTTGGAAGTTTTTCCCGGTGGTTTTGTCACAGCTACACCCTTTTGTTTCGGTTTCTTGGCTATGTTTAGGCTTCTAATAGGAGTTGACTCTGGTATAGAGATGGCCTTCAAATGTTGTTCAGATTCTCTTGGATCAGTAGAAGTAATAATCTTAATCTCCTTAAAAATATCAATCTTCACAAAATTTTCAGCTGATGGTTCACAGATATATTGAACAAAGAAATCCTGATCTGGGACTTTTTTGATCTTATCGTTTTCGAAATCCTCCTTCTTGATTATATTCGCCAAGGAGATAAAATCTTTGATCCAAATCTCACCGACCTCAGCAGTTAAATACAATTCATTCTTATCAATCTCCGTTAGCAATCTGTCCCTGTAGAATTCTAACGGTTTTTCGTTTTCTAAAATTTCGGGATCAAATTGTTTGTAATATAACAATGGCTTCAATTCAAACCATCTTAAATAGGAAAAAGCCCAAATTTCCACAACATGATTTAATGTATTCAATCTAATCTCATGAACCAAATACACAGAATAAGTACCTGTTGCGTGATCTTGCATAACCAAGCTGTCGCCCCTTCCAAAGCTTATCCCATCCGATTCACGTTGTAAATAAACATTGGTTTTACCGCCACGCTTACTACGGGATCTGCGAGCACTGCTCTGATCAATTACGTTGCCACTGCCGTCTGTTGTGACAATCTGCCATCCTTCCATATCCTTCTCTCTTGTTGCCATGATCTTGTCGTATTTGGCATTTGTAAAACTTCTGCCATAATTTTGTTTTATTCAATTTCTGATTTATTTTTCAATACTGTTTAACGCGTTATTTTTCGCTCTACAGGCCACGATCTATACTTTTACTGAGACTAATACTGAAATGACGGAATTGCAGCATATTACGATGTGATTTAAATACTTTGCATGATTGTAAAACATTGACTGTAGGAATTTGTTTATTCTAGCTTAAATTGAAAGTCTGATCGCCATTCTGAGACAAACAGCGAAGAGTATCGCATTTCATCTGTTTCATACCTCTATATTGTCGTTACGTAGAAATGTAATCCCCAGAACAGAGTGTATTCTCTTCCTTCCTATTCGCATATTTTAAGCGACTGTTAACAATGGACTCCGAGCAGGTACTCTCTGGTTATTGATTTATAAATATATTGTTATACGGGGAAGAAAGGCCTACTTCTTTCACATCATCTCCAATAGAATATTTCAAACTCTTTCAACTATATCAGTGCAATGTCAAGTTATTAGCACTGTATATTATTCTCTGACTTTACTCTCGTTCCATCAAGCATTTAGCCCAAATAGAATTTTTTCAGTATGAAATTTGATTATCAAAAAAATAACTATTAATAAATAGATCTGAAATCATCTTGATCGAATTCGACACATTTGAGATAGATAACAATGTGGTTCCAGACGACGTATAGGCTTCGACATCCCTATCCTAATGCCTTTGATCGTCTATTCATACAACTAAAGAGGACTCTACAGCGTCCTTTTAAGAATTTAACAGCTTTCGAGACCCTGATCCAAGCTATGAGACTGTTGTCGTCGATAATCATACTGGCTCTCTCGATTACAATCCTATGGGGACCGATGACAATCCCAAGACACTTATATATGTCCAAACTTGACACGGGGACGGCGGAGATTGCAAATGGTATCTTCAAAGTGCTGAGTGATACGGTTGAGAGTGGGACAGCAGCCAATATCAACAATGGGGTAGGCTTAACAACTAGTGAATTATACATTTTGACGTCATACAGTCTACGACAGATTAGTAATGTACCACAATATATTACAGTTTCATTGTATGGAAGGTGTAGTACATACTATTCCGCAGTTGAGATATCCAGCACATATGAGTTGTCTGGCGGTACTCTGGATTCAAACGTTGAATACTTAGGGACCAACACAGGATATTCATATGCATATTCAGATGGTGCTTTAGAAAGGATACAGAATTCTAGCATTTATTCCAGCTGTGTGTTTGATGGGATGGGATACCTTTTTGACTATAGAGAGATGCTTGCTGGTTTGGGTTTAGACATTGTTTTGGATTATGCATATAACAGAAATACGGATGATGGAGATAATTCTTCGTATGGTGACTCAAATAGGGCGGGGAAAAGTACAACTTATTTAAATTATATCGATCGATTGAGAGAATTGAAGACAAAGGTCCTTGAACTATATTTCGCCATGATCGGTTTGCACGTTCTTCTTATGATTCTGATGGTAATTTATTATTACATAAGGGGAAGATATATCAATGAAGTTAAAGAGAAGTTACTACTTCACACAATCTCCCTTCTATCGTTAGTAATATTCATATGTGGGTTAATCAGTCTTATCAGTTTGACATGGATCAATTTTTCGATACAGAGAAAGATTCAAAAGGAACTGAAAGCATTTGGGTTTTCCTTCCATTTAGGCAGAGTCTGGTTCAGTTGCTCTTGGACGTTGATGTTTTTTCTTGGTGTTTCATGTTTAGTTTGGTCAGGTTTGGAATGGTGTGTCTCTGATACGACCGATTTCGAAGATGATAAACTATTCAATGGTTCAACAATGGCAAATTCTCTCGATGATAAGACACGAGGTTTATTGAGTAGTGGTGTGGACGAGGATGATTTTGACGAACATGAACACACACCAGCTGAAGAAAGTTATGCCATCGGCAAGAACCTTAAGATGAAAAGAGCCACCACATTCGCTAGCAATACCACAAAGACTTCGAGAAAATGTAATAGGATACTGCCTTATCTTGCCGAAGATATAAGAAAGGAGGATGAAGAAGAAGACAACGATGATTTTGAAAGGTATGAGGATGAAGAGTATGAGTTGCAGAGTATTGCCCTTCGGTCAAGTACTGAAAGTACTCGTAGTGACCAAAGAGTGGTGGTAGCATCTACCACTATGCAATTCTAATGACACCAGTATAGATATAAATTAAAAACATGCATGCATATTAGTTTTATATATTCAATAAAACATAGTAATCGAAATTTAGCGCGAAATGATCCTTTTTGGAAAAGTGTCAGTGGCGTTTTATACAGTTTATTCCTCAACTTTAAAAGAGTAAAATAAAGAAGAGCTAAACGTTTATGATTAAAATGGTTGAAGAAGAGTCTCTTAGTTCAGGAAATGTCGGTCCAGTCAAGATAACAAATCTACAAAGTAGTAGTTTTAAGGATATTGGTTTAAAAAGTGAAAATACACTGAATAAACTGGTTGAGAGGGAATATATCAATAATAAGGAGTTTCTTGAGACCACACAGAAGGAAATAAAAAAGGATGAAATAATTACAAAGCTTGAGAGCATTTCTGAGATATTCAAGGAAACGAACAAAGAGGGTTTGACAGACCATGATGTTGGCGGCAATGATAAAACAATACCCAAATTTGATTGGGAATCTGTTTATGAGATATCCAGTAAGATTATGGAAACCTACTCTAAAGATATAGACTCTATATTTCTAGAATTGGACCAGGTCAGCAAGGAACTTGGTCAATGGCAAGAGTCTGGATTTGCGGTCGATGCTCACCACGGAATTAAAAGTATGAACAAATACGAAGAGTGGATGAGATTAAAACAGGACTATCTAATTTTCAAACAAGATCAATTAAATATTTCGGCTAAGGAGATTAGCAATTCCGTGAAGCGATTGACAAAGGAGAATGAATAAGATAAATGCAAGAAGGATCCATTCTTGGCTAGAACATTGGCTACCTCCAAAAAGAAACTGTGTTTAAAGGATCAAAATAAACTTTATATTCTTACCTTTGTTTAATAATTACCACCAGATGCAAATTAACCACCTCAGCTAATTTTACCCTTAAACTGAATCTACCTTGTAAGTTCAAATAAAGGTACGATTTTCTTTCAGACGCGTACCTCGAAAATTCAACTCTTTCGGGGTATAGAAATCCAGTTTTCGTGAAGGAGAATGCTATATATAGTGAAAGCTACTCAGAAAAGATATATGTCTAATAACTGACACTAGAATCGATTTTCGGATATACAAAGATAAGAGGATTTACTTTTTTTTTACATCTTTTGCCTTATCAAGAACAGCAACTACATTCATTACTTTAGACAACAATGACAGTCTCTGAACAAGAACAAATGGTGAAAGAGCTAGAGAGGGAATTAATTCCAAACAGATCAATAGATGAATTAGTTGAGTTATTTAAATCTGAATTAGGTCACAGGCTTGCTGAGTCTAAGGAATCTATGTTGCCATCAAATCTTAACGTCAAGAGGTTCTACAATACAAACTCACAGGGCACGTTTGACCTTTTATTCCCATACAACCATAATAAAATTTTAGCTATCGATTTTGGCGGCACTACATTGAAGGTAGCAATTATCAAAACATATCCGTCGTTGACTATCGACTACATGAAGAATATCGAAATTACAAATAAATACGTCGATAAGAAATTCTTCACAACAATTATTGAATCAATCATTTGTAAGATCAAGGACAAATTGTTTGATTATTTTTATGACAACGATCTAGTCAATAACAAGCTTATTAATATTCCTGTCTCTATCACTTTTAGTTTCCCATTAAATTCTGATTTCCAAATTACTCAGATGGGGAAAGGATACACCCTTACTGACGAGATTAAGGATTTAAATTTCTTAAATTTTTTACAGAGTGTATTCAACTCTGTTTGCCAAAGTCACAAACTTGAAAAATCATTCGCATTTACCATCAGGCATAATTTAATCATTAATGACTCCATTGCTGTACATTTAACAAATACTTATATTAAACAAATACCCACTGCATCGATACCAAATACCCCAGCACGTACTACGTATAGTAAGAATTTAATTTCTTTTATCCTTGGCACGGGTATTAACTCAAGTTTTGAGATACCAATGGAAAGATTACCGGAGTTCAAACAACATGAACTATACAAGAATAATAGCACAAATCCATTTAAACCTGAGGATCCTAGGATTGTTTTGAACTCGGAAATTGGATTTCTTGGTAAGGATGTCATAGATTTGACTTCATTCGATTACCATCCCGAGGAACCAAGAAAACTTATGCCATTGGAATATGTCACTGCTGGTAAATACCTTCCCTCGATTTTGGAAAACATCGTATATAAGTACGGTATTCTCCCAATATCGGAAAAGGACAAAGTTGAATTTACAGGTGAATTTTTATCTAAATTGGTTAATGCCAAGGATTCCTTTGATTTCAATTTATTAAGAGAGGAATTGCATAATGACAGGATTGATCTCGAAGGAATGGCTTCAATTGCGCAAATGATAATTAAGAGAGCCTCTATATATGTGGTATCCGTCATTCTAGCAATCAATTCATTTGTTGATGATAGTGCTGAAGGAAATATTGATATCGGATATGTTGGTTCCACATTAGCGTACTCCAAGTATTATCAAGAACAAATTGTAAAGATTTCTCAAAATAGGATCAAGTTAATGTTTTTGCAAGATAGTAGTCTGTTTGGTGCAGCTATCTCCACATTACTATAATGCACCTGTATATCTAGTTATGAGTTCGTTTATTTAATCGATTGTTTTTCTCAGTATGGCTATTATGTCTTTGAATTTATTATATTGAGTTTATCTGATTGATTTATATATTTATAAAAATCGGCACGGCGTTATTATGTCACTTAGTATACAGCGATATAGTTGTTAATTCTTTCTCTTTGGTTTTGAGCAATACATTCAGAGATCCAAGTGATATTTCTAATTTCTTGTTCCTTAGACTTCATCCAAGCCCAAACTGTACTGATGGCAAATTGTTGAGTAAAGGCGTCCCTACATAGCTCCATTTCCAATAAGTAGAAATGATCCTCTAAGTTACCATTTTCTAGGATGCCACGATATTCATAAACATAACTTAAAGCGTTTCTAACACTCTCAAAATCGTTAGCCTTCGAAAGCATTTCATTGACAATTGGGAAACATTTACCTAAATCAGGTAACAGACTTCTCTTCAAGTCAACGTTAATATCTTCACTTTGTAAGGAGTTTAAGGCAATATTAATACTTCTTCTGTCGGCTTCGAATCCTAATAACTCAAGCATGATCTCCTTAGATGGTTCTTCAATTTCTTCGCTAACAAATCTAGCAAAATCTTCCAAATAAGCTTTATACAGTTTGTTCCTCACAATTTCGATATTTAAATCATCTAATTCATCGGCCTTGTCAAAACAATCCTTAAAATATGGAGCCAATGGGGTGTCAACTAATACGGTATCATATAAGGATTCTAAATCTGTGGCGACACTTAAGGTTGGTAAAGTATCGAACCAACCTAATGGGTGACAACGACTCAAGATTTCACTCTTGTCTCTGTCATGAATAGTACCAGTAATCATAAGAACGACATTATCAATCATGTAACCGAAGGTTATGTAATCCATAAACTTCACACTCTTACCACTCAATTGGTTTCTAATATAGTTAAATTCGTTGTAAAGCTTGTTAGAACAATGCTCACCGATAACAGTCGTTGTTAACCCCTCAGTAGAGACGCTCGATAAAAAGTTTCCGTAGTCCGTGGAGGATAATTGTAACTTTAAGTCTTCTAGGGTATCACATTGTGTAAGATTTAAGTACTGGTTTGAGGTCAATAGGCCATTTCTGTACCCACGAATGATACCTTCAACGTACCCGTTATCAATGTTAAAAAATATACCCTCCATCTAGTCGATATGTCTTCTATATTAGTCACCAAATTTTAATTTCGTCTCTTCAAATCATCACCAACAAACTGTCCTTTTTATTTAATTACTGTTGCAAGAAAATATTTTTGTTGTTGGCTGCATGTTCAAAAATTAGGGTTTCTGCAAACAAAAGTAGGGCTTTTTTGTTTGACTGTTTTTTTTAATTTTGCATCTGAACATTTTTTGTTTTCACAATTTCAGTAAATCTGTACCTCCGTTCATTTTTTTAAAGAAAAATATACAAGTTTTGCACGTTGCTGGAATTTCTAACCGACGCAACTCACTCAGCACGGTGAAATTTCACTTACAGTTTCGCAGCGTACTCTATAGTGTGCATCGTCTCTTGTCTATGGTGAATCGCATAGTTTATACTTTGATATCTACAGTTTTGGATTCCACCCCCAGAGGTCTAGTATATTTTGCACGTCTTAATTTCGAGTTACCTCACTTCTTTGTCAATCACCAAATCAACCCATATATATAACAATAATGAGTGCCCAACAAGCTCCAAAGTGGTATCCATCTGAAGACGTTGCTGCTCCAAAGAAGACCAGAAAGACTCAACGTCCACAAAAGTTACGTGCTTCTTTAGTCCCAGGTACCGTCTTAATCTTATTAGCCGGTAGATTCAGAGGTAAGAGAGTTGTTTACTTAAAGCAATTAGAAGACAACACTTTATTGGTCTCCGGTCCATTCAAGGTTAATGGTGTTCCATTAAGAAGAGTTAACGCTCGTTACGTCATTGCCACCTCTACCAAGGTTGCTGTCGACTCCGTCAACGTTGAAAAGTTCAACGTCGAATACTTCGCCAGAGACGCCAAGATGTCCAAGAAGGAAAAGAAGGAAGCCAACTTATTCCCAGAAAACACTACTAAGGAAGTTAAGGCTGAAAGAGTTGAAGACCAAAAGATCGTCGACAAGGCTTTATTAGCTGAAATCAAGAAGACTCCATTATTAAAGCAATACTTAGCTGCTTCTTTCTCCTTAAAGAACGGTGACAAGCCACACAAGTTAGCTTTTTAAATTAATACACGTAAGTTAATTTAAAAACTTTTAGAAGATTCTCCTACAAAATTCCATTAATTAGTCTACATATTACAACAATCATACGAAGTTAATTTAATATTTTTTCACAATTTGAAAATTAGGTGTATATCTATATCTTTATAAATATATAAACATAAATCAATTAAAAAAACATTAAACTTATTATATGGCGTGCGATTGTCGAGTGCATAAGGACAACCTTGTGGGCAATATTGGATGGTCAGTTGATTATTTTATTTCCAGTAATCATGAAATAAATGAAAGTTATCCGGTTTTAATCGTTGCACCTTAAATAGTAAAGTCTCCTAATATATTTTAGCAAGGTTATTAAGTTGAATACCCCCAGAAATGTTACGACATTTCATTTCTAAGGTCGGCTGCTGTAAATATGTAAAGGTTTTAGCGGTAAATAACATGACTATACCTACGTGTCGACCTCGCCAACTAGCACTCTGTTCTTCATTATTGCAGTACAACATTTGATTTAACCTTGATAGACATTTATAAGACAAATATTCTGTATCACTCTATATAGACATGCCTGCAGTAGTACTAAAATTATTTATGTCAAAAATATGAATTTTTTAGTATTATTGTTATAATACTCCCGAAAGCCTATATACATAATAAATCAAGGGGTGTTCATTTACAAGAATAAACGTAATAGAGGTCTGAGTTGGAGTTCAAAAACTTCCAGCTAATCTTCCAATAGCCACGCATTCTGAGTAGGTGCCCGCTATTCTTAAAGTTATTAATGATAGCATGTCAAAGAACCGGGAGAGAAGAAGCATCCATAATTAAATCCTATTCTTTGCTTCCAATTATTTTACGCCGAAATTAAGATTGATATTATTAACTCATCAGGAAATATTAATGATTGAACTGTTGTAAAAGTTATTGAAGAAATGGCCCAGTTAAAACTTGAAAATCCAAAGGCCTTACCACTGCTCCAATATCTGAGCCAAATATGTGTTAGGTAATCCATGCATTATTCTATCAAATAGACAATTCGAATAAATCTTATGATTGGATTGCATTCTCAAGAGATACTAAAAAATAGACAGATGATGAATATTATACTTAAAAATTCCAACATTCAGTGAACTTTGATGAATCTCTCCTTACAACGTTGTACCAAATTTAACCAAACTTGAGGTCACCGAAACTTAAACGGGTGTGAAGTTATTTCGCTTCCAAACATGACTTTAGCGTTGATAGCGTTTTAACTTCAGCCATAAAGCTCTCATAGTATTTGTCATGCATGACTTAAAGATTTGCTTGGTTAAAGATATCCCTTATTTTATTAATGTTGGTGTTTAGTTCGACATTTATTCATCTGCGATCTTAAGCAATGGCTTAAAGAGTCTGGGTGATTTATTAATTACTTAAATCCGCCACATATTTGCTGAACTCCCAGATAGTTAAATTTTTTTTTAAAGAATGCATCTTGTGTTAAAACTATTAGTTGGAATCGTAATTTGGTCGAAAATAGGTCATTATTTTTTCACAAAGAATACAACAAAGAACAAGTTACCTTAAAATATCCGTTCTACATAACTATCTAAAATCTCAATTTCCCAAAGTTTCCCATTTTGTGACTAAGAACTTGAGTTTCGTCTTGAAGAGATATTAATCAGTGGGGTAACTCATCTCCCAACCCACAGCAGCAATCTTTGGGATATTATCTGCTACATCTCATCTGCACTCTATAAGTGTCAATAATATTCAAGTTAACCTCTGTTCTCATCTCATTTGCACATGTTGACCACTAGAATCATTCTATTCTTCGTAAATTGGACTTCCCTTTATAGCTCTTTATAGCTCATCTATACTTCAATTAATTAGCCATTTTTGAACACATGGCTTTCTTAGAAAACTCCGTACAAACTTCACATCTGAAAATTTTTCGTCTGGAAAAAAATATTTCCAGTTATATAAAAAAAAAGAGATGAGCTCTATTACCTTTCCTTAATAACTCTTTCCATTCTCAAAAGAGGCCTCTATCGCAATATCAACCATCAAGATGTCTGACATGCTCCCATTAGCCACTTACGCTTTGAACGTTACTCCATACGACCCAACTCCAGCCATAGGCTTGGATATGCCAGTCACTATTAGAATCACTATGGCCTCTATCGACCCAGAAGCTTTTGACGATGAAAAGAAGCCATCCACCTTGAGAATAATCAAGAGAAACCCAGACTTCATTGACGAAGATGACGAAGAACACGATCACGATCATGATGAAGAAGACTTCGAAGAATCTGAAGAAGAAGAAAAGCCAAAGAAGAAGTCCAAGGGTAAGAAGGAAGAATCTGATGATGATGATGAAGAAATCAACGAAGACGATGAAGAAGAACAAGAAGAAGACGATGAATTCCAAGAGTCCGTCTTATTAACCCTTTCTCCAGAAACTTCCTTCCAACAAGCCATTGACCTAACTATCGCTCCAGAAGAAGACATCCAATTCGTTGTCACTGGTTCTTACACAATTTCCTTAACTGGTAACTACGTCAAGCACCCATTTGACACCCCATTAGGTGATTTAGATTCCGAAGATGAAGAAGGTGAAGAATACAGTGATGATGAAGACGATGACAATTTGATTCAAGATGAATACCAAGATGATGAAGATGATGAGGAATTAAGCGATGAATTAGATGAATTAGAAGAGGCATCTGATGTTGAGAGCAAGATTGAAGAATTGATTTCTAAGGATGAAGCTAAGAAGGAATCCAAGAAGAACAACAAGAGAAAGCAAGAACAACCAGCTAAGAAGGAAGAGCCAGCAAAGAAGGCCAAGAAGGTTGAATTCAAGAAAGACTTGGAAGAAGGTCCAACCAAGAAGAAGGAAGAAAAGAAGGAAACTAAGCCAAAGGTCAAGGTCTTAGCTGGTGGTATTGTCGTTGAAGACCGTGTTACTGGTAAGGGTACTTTGGCCAAGAAGGGTACCAGAATCGGTATGAGATACATCGGTAAGTTAAAAAACGGTAAGGTCTTTGACAAGAACACCTCTGGTAAGCCATTTGCCTTCAAGTTAGGTGTTGGTGAAGTTATCAAGGGTTGGGATATCGGTGTTACCGGTATGGCCGTTGGTGGTGAACGTAGAATCGTCATCCCAGCTGCTTACGCTTATGGTAAGCAAGCCCTTCCAGGTATTCCAGCTAATTCTGAATTAACATTCGACGTCAAGTTAGTCTCCATGAAATAAGCTGAGATATTCTCGATGGAAAGCCATTTTATGTACTTTTAGTTATATTCAATTTTTTAAAGTAAATACTTTAAACTTTAATATGTTTGATATTTATCAGAATCAGTCACCAGAGACTATAATCATAAATTAATTATATCGGGTATTTAATCTGAAAATGATTACAACTATCCAATTTATTAATCAAAATATGATTGACTCAATTTTTCAACAAATATCTCTGTATTCTCCCTATATTAGTATTAAAATTAATAAAAGTTTTCCCCCACTTAAAAAAACGCTTTAAAAAACAGCCGCCGAATTTTTACAGGAGTGTTCCTTAACAAAACTAAGACATATCTGTCAAGGGTAAAGCAGTCTTTCAACAAAGAGAAGAGTCTATTTCGACAGTGGCCATTAGACGTATCGTCATTACTGGGTACTAGAACGTCGTTTTTGAATAAACCAGAAAGAGTATCATGAAGTTGAGAAGCTGTTCTTGGGAATCAGTCATCAAGCCATTCGCTAATGTAGCGAGGGTTTCAGCTATGCATCCGATCCATGTCATACTTACTATACTATTTTTATCTTCTATGGCTTACCTTTCGGTGATACATTATTATTTGACCGAATGGGAGTACGTCTTCAAGCACCAAATCAGTTCTTTTACATATATTAAAAATCAGTTACTGCAGGATTGTACCCACTATTTTCAACCAAGCAATGGGAACTGGGAACATATACCCTCAAGTGAACCAAAAATTATGGATAATGTTCATCATTATTACCTTTACACATATAAATTTCAAAATTTCAATCAATCAAACACATTACCAGAATTAGAGAACGTGATATATGAGACTAATAATACCAAGTATGTCTTCACTGACTCCCTTAAACAACCACAAGCGTTTACAATTTTAAGCACACCAAAAGGAGATTGGGAATTGGAGGCCACTAAGGAATACTTAGTACAATTAAAGTATCAGATTGTTCAACTAATCGAGGATTTTGCGACATCAAATGGCCTCGAACAATCTGATGTACCTATCATATCATTTGTATATGCCATGGCAATATACACAATATTTGCACTAATTAGTGATATGAAGAAAGAGGGTTCAAAGCTTTGGCTAACTTTAACAACATTGATCAACTCCATTTGTGCGTTATTCCTAGCATTCTTCACAACAGTTCATATAGTTAGAAGACCAGTATCAGCATTGAGTCTAATAGAGGGATTGCCTTTTTTTGTTGTTTTAGTAGGTTTTAAAAATAAAATTAAATTGAGTGCCTACACAATCAAAAGATTTGGTGTATTCAGCATTTCAAAAAGATTTACGACAGACATGATTGTTTATGATGCCTTCATGATTGAAGGTGTTCGTTTGATTCAGGATTACATTACTTATATTCTGATGGCAGCTGCTTGCATTTTATGTCTACATGGTTTACCACATGTGATCAACTTCTGCATCTTAGCTATATTTATTTTGATTTTTGATTTCTTCCTTACTATTACCTTCTATGCGGCAATTCTATGTCTTAAGATAGAGATTGGGATTATACATAGAACTACAATGATTAGGGAGACATTAGAAGAAGAACAGACCGTATCAATAGACGCAAGAGTTATAGAAAGGGCCGAAAAATTAAACCCCCCAGCTGTACTTAAATCTAACACTATGGTCACTGTCGCAAAAATATCAATCCTTCTAATCATCCTCTTTATCAATCTCTATACAATTAACTTACGATGGGTGTTTATCACCCTAAAGTCGATACTTTTAAGTCTTAGACCTGCAAAGCTACCAAGTTCAATAACCCTAGCAGCAAAGTGGAAATTAGTTAATAAAAATAATGTAATAATATCGGTGGTACCGACTTATTACTATCAACCAATTCATCCACATCAAAAACATGAAAATATTACGTTGTTTTTCCTTCGTTTTATTGGCAATATCATTCGTGACAAATTTATTAGTAAATTAATATTTGCTGTTTCAATTGTCAGTTTGACGACAAATATCTACTTACTGAAGGTTGCAAAAATTCATACTGAATATACAGTCAGCGAACTGTCAAGATCATTGAATAAAAAGCAGGAAATAAAACCAGGATCTGGGGGTTCGAACGTGTCCAAGAGATCTTCCTTTATTAGCTACCCACTTCAAAAGATAGTATCCAATCAACTCCAAAAGATTACTTCCAATCCACTTCAAAGAATTGTTTCTCCTACAAGAGAAACTACTCCAACTACTTTCTCATTATCCAATAGCGATGACGAATTGAGTGAGGATAGTGATGCTAGTACTATACCAACAATCCGTTCTTTGGCAAAATGTGAAGAAGTAATGAATGATGGCGAACTACACATTCTAACAAATCAGGAAATTGTGAATCTAGTTGTCCATGATAAATTGCCGTTATATGCATTAGAGAAACAACTTAACGATACAACGAGGGCTGTTGAACTTCGTCGTAACGCAATTTCTATGTTGGCGGACTCCCCCGTCTTAAATTCAAACAGTGTCCCTTATGAAAATTTTGACTATGATCGTGTTTTCGGAACCTGTTGCGAGAATGTTATTGGATATCTACCATTACCGTTGGGTATTATGGGGCCATTGATCGTTGATGGCGTTTCATATCATATCCCGATGGCAACTACGGAAGGTTGCTTGGTTGCATCGGCCATGCGTGGTTGTAAAGCAATTAATGCAGGTGGTGGTGCTGTCACTGTTTTAACTAAAGATGGTATGACTAGAGGTCCCTGTGTTCGTTTCCCATCTTTGCAAAGATCAGGCTCTTGTAAGCTCTGGCTGGATTCCCTTGAGGGTCAAGAAAAACTTAAGAAGGCCTTCAACTCCACTTCAAGGTTTGCTGAGTTACAACATATTCAGACTTCATTGGCCGGTGATTTACTTTTTATTAGATTTAGAACCACTACTGGTGATGCTATGGGTATGAATATGATTTCAAAAGGTGTTGAGTTTTCGTTGAAACAAATGGTTGAGGAATTCGGCTGGGATGACATGGAAGTTATTTCTGTGTCAGGTAACTACTGTACCGATAAAAAGCCTGCAGCTATTAACTGGATTGAAGGTCGCGGTAAGAGCGTAGTGGCAGAGGCCATAATTCCTTCTGAGGTTGTCCAGAACGTTTTGAAGAGTGATGCCTCTGCCATGTCAGAATTGAATGTAGCCAAAAATTTGGTTGGTTCCGCGATGGCTGGTTCTATCGGTGGGTTCAATGCGCATGCTGCAAATATTCTGACAGCGGTGTTCTTAGCTTTAGGTCAGGATCCTGCACAAAATGTTGAGAGTAGTAACTGTTTAACTTTAATGAACGAAGTAGATGGAAATTTGAAAATTTCAGTATCTATGCCGTCCATTGAAGTTGGTACTATTGGGGGTGGTACTATATTAGAGGCCCAGGGTGCAATGTTAGACCTTTTGGGTGTTCGTGGCCCACACCCAACAAATCCAGGTGATAACTCTAGACAGCTGGCCAGGATTATTGCTTGTGCTGTAATGGCAGGAGAACTGTCCCTTTGTGCTGCTTTAGCTAGTGGTCAATTAGTTCAAAGCCATATGAAACATAACCGTGCAAAAACTGTGCAAGACACATCCAAGAATATTCCTAAGATAGTTGAACCTCACAATAAATCCAATGATTAATATTTATTTTATTATTTATTCGACATACCAAAACTTTTTATGAAAGCTTTATACCATTTTCAATACCCTAAGCATTGCTATGAGCAAATTTAGTTCTAAAATAAGGTATTCAATCAATTTTCAGCTATATAATAAATAATACAAGGATTGTAGTTAGCTTTTGTTTAATAAATCTGTGATTTCCAGTGACGAATAATGCAGATGCACTTTTGCAAAATTGCAAGGGTCTTACTTCATTTGCAGTTGTTGAGGTATGAATGTTATTTTTATCAACTCCTATATTTGGAGGCAAGCTGGAGTGCCAAATTAGTTTTTTCTAAGAAGTTTTTTTTGGTTGAGCATGATTAGAATTGTAATTAGACGTAATAGGTGTCATTTCAATTAGTTGATAGCGTACAGAAAAATCTTATTCCTCTTTTATAATATACAAACATAAAATATATATAAAGTGTGACATTCTAATATTTGATTTCGTTATTTTCTGCCACTTATACGTTTTAATTTGAACGGTTGAATATACTTCACTGCCGAACCAGTAGCACTCAGATGATGTTGTAGAAACCTATTCAATTATAAGTGAAAGTTTTTATCATTTTGTCGTGTATCGGTTTAGTGATAATCTTCCATGCTCTACTATTTTGGCACTAATCATCCTAAAAGAATATTAGGGGTGCAACATTTTTTTATATTTTTTGTTTACTGAAGATAAGATATTATTTTACTTTATCATTTACTGGATTAAATTAAAAAAATTCTTTTTTGATAAATTAAAAATATGTCAAAAATAAAATACCTTACATTAGTTAAAACATTAACTTACCTTCCAAAATATTCAAAAACATCTCAAATAACCATTTTATATATTTATAGTTCATACATGAATATTAAATGAATTAAAACACAAACTACATCTTGTGAAGAAGTCAAGAGCAACCCATTAGCGTAACAAATTTAAAACATCCTCAAATTGTGTTTGAAGGATATTCAACCATTTGAAAACTTCCTCCCTGTCTTTTTCAATCAGAGCTTCATGAAGACCGGGCAAGATATCACCTTTGTAACCAAGATATTTATCTGGTGCAAAAAGAGAGTGCTTCATAAACTCTCTATCTTTCAAACCATTTTGAGTCAAAAATAGTCTGTCGAATTGTTTTGCTTTACTGTTTGATCTTAGCAAACTGATATAAATTTTAATTTTCTTGAAAAAATCCCAAATGGGAAGTGCTTGTGAACAAGATTTAGCTATATCTGTATTTCTTTTATCGAATAGAATACTTTCAGCATAAGCCAACTGGATTGATGATGCAACACTTTTTGCCATAAAAGATAATTCATGGTCATGTGGAAAAGTACTTCCAACGATATCCTTCATTGTTTCGAATCTCTTGGAAACTTCCTTCAGATAAGAGTCCATCTTTAATGCACTCAATTCGTTTTCAGCAAGTAATAGTGCTACCATACCTGTAAAGGTAGCCATTGTATTGTGAAGCTTATATTCTGGGTCAATATATTTTTCCATCCACTTGTAATTATCATATACTGAATGGTAGTGATATACTGCATCAGTCTTTCCATTATTTTGAAATTCAAAATTAGCAGAGGGTACGCCAACTAGGTATTGGAAGGCAACATAGTCGGAACCACCACCCAAATTATCAATGGTATTATTCGATTCCTTTTTCCATTGATCAAATAAAGTCCAATCTTCTGTACCTTTGAAATTTGTTGACTTCGCAGCTCTAAATATAATATCCTCCAGCAGTCTATTGGCTTTGCAAACAAAAGAAGTTCCAGAAACGGCTGTATCCAAATTTAAATAGACCAAAGCATTCTTTTTTAGGGTTGAAGCATGATCTTCAACATATTCAGTAGAACCTAGCATTGCTGGTTCTTCACCATCCCAACTAATAAGCTTAATTGTTCTTAATGGCCTCCAACCTTTTTTCTTAAGCTTACTCAAACCTCTAGCTATCTCTAATAAGATTGCACTACCACTATTTGGATCACCTGAACCTCCCTTTACCCAAGAATCTCTATGGTTTCCAATTATGATATCCCCAGATGAGAATATCCCTGGAATCTCCACGATAATATCATTCATCTCAACAATGGAATTGTTTTGTTTATTGAATAAATTAATTTTAACATCTGAACCAGAAGGGCCAGTATAATAGTCAAACCCGTCTATATTACCACCTGGACCAAGTTGGATACCTTTACCATTCAACTCCCTCAAAAGGATACTTGCCTCCTTTGCGCTTAATGGAACTGAGGGTATTCTAGGCAATTTACCAGCAGGTGATAATCTTTCAAGATTTGGGGACCTAGATGCATAATTTGGTGTGGTAGGATCACCTGGGAATTCTGTAAAATATTCAACAGAACCTCTCTCTATGCTACTAGGGTTTCTTGCCGGACCAAATGGATACGGTTTATAACCATTCTTTTCCGTGACCAAACCATCATCAAATGGATCTGTAAATATTATCACACTTGATGCGCCATATAATTCTGCATTCTTTACTTTTAGTCCTCTAAATAATTTCCCATATCTGATAATATGAATTTTACCTTCAATATTGATATTATTCTCCAGCAGCTTTTCATAATCCTCTAATGTACCATAATTACAATATACGTATTCGGCCCTAATTTCTCCAGAGGCAGAATATCCATGGAACCCCTTCATATTGTTGGTTTGTGAAGAATATGCCGACTCATCATCTATAATACAATCTTCCATCATCGTTGCATTCCACACTGATTTCTTATTCTTTAATAACTCAACACCGGAATCGATTGGGATGCTTACCCATGGATAATAGGTGTCTAATTTGGGAGCAAACTCCAGTTTCTCCAATTCACTAATGGTGTATTTTAAACTTTGCTCATCACCAATATTATGATACCTTCTACTATAATTCCTCACATGATTTCCTGCATGGTTTTCATTAATTAACGTATCAAGGTAAATTCTGTAAACTTCCGATGAGGTCAATTTAGAATCATGCCATCTTCTAAAGTCTCTAGCTAGCGATGTTCTTGGAGCAAATACCGCCACAAAACTTAAATACGTAAAAAGACTAGCGAGAATTAATCCAATGAATTTTTTCTTATCCATATGCTCTTTCACAACATGGATACCCTCACTCACGATGCTCGAAATTGTATTACTCCTCCCTCTTTGGATTAGAGTTGGTGGCAGAGAACCATAACTATTTGTAAACGAAAATGAATAAAAATTTGCGTTTGAATTCGATCTTTCATTAGGGGCAGTAGGTGCAGACCTTACTGGATTTAGGGATGAATTCTCTCCTACAAATTCAATGGGAGTACCTGTTGCATTACTTTGTGCTGGACTAGCTTCTGTTCGATCAATGTTTGTGGGGGATATACGTGATTCACTCTCAAAATCCACCATACTTTTTTTTTAGGAATGGATATGTTATTTCTCTTTTGATCTCTCTTAGTTTGGTTTTCTTAATTTATATACCTTTACCCTTACTGAATTTTTGAACTTCGAGAACAACACTGAACACTCGCAAAAACAGAACAGACTTCGATAACCAGTAGATACGTTTGTGAATCCCAGAAGACACTAAATTAGATCTATATAAAATATTAATCAAATAATACAGGAACAAAAAATTAAAAAAAGTGAAACTGACAGGAATCGAACCTGCAGCCCTTCGATTGCAGTTATTTCCTTGGAAATTCCAAGATTTAATTGGAGTCGAAAGCTCTACCATTGAGCCACAGCTTCATTTTTTGTTGAATTTTTGGTAGATTGAGTTAACTAAGCCAAGGAATATCATTATACTTTTGAAATGCAAATACATGCCTCTGAGGTATGCTTATCATTCCCACTTAAAAAAGGCTACAATTTGACCCAGGTTACATGTTATTTAGAGCATATTTGCGCTGGAAATGAATATTTAAGATTCCGATATATAACAATGGGTAAAAAAAGATATCCGAAGGATAGACAGAGGTATTTTCTGGGAACGTGTAGAATGTTTGAAAACAAATATATTGTTCATGATAAGAACATTATAATAAATGTATCTATATTGCTCAGAATAGAACATTATAGTAAATTTATGTTGCTCATCACAGAATATTCGAGAGCAAATATATTGTTCGGATTAAATGATTTTGGGATATATAAAGGAGGAGAATTATACATCTAATCTAATTAGTTTGTACTTTCTCATTTATACATTTATATATATATTTTATAATAAACCAGAGACTAATAAATAGAAAATCTATTAGCAACAACTTGGACTTGACAACAATGACTTCTTACAATATTAATGAGATTAGCACAACCCCAGGTTTCTGTAAAATATACATCTAACCCAAGTAGTTTTGTACATTCTCAGTTATAGATTTTATATATATTCTTCACATAAAAATTAAGGTCTAATAAATAGAATTTATTTAGCAACAACTCGAACTTGATCATTCAAATGACATCTTTGAATAGGTTTCTGGAAGTATTGCCAAAAAATATAAATTTAAGTATAATAGAACACTGGAGATAAAAATATAATTTCATTGGAAGGAATGGAATGAAAAGAAAAATACAGAAATCTCATTAGAAAATAAACAAGAGTCTTATATTTTTATTCTTGATGAAATTGATAATTTGGACACAGATATGTCTGAAGTAACTATAAATGAATGTCAATGAAAATGAAACATAGTCAGTTCAAACATCGCATCTATATAATACACCTTGAACATGAAGCTTAGGAATTCGTATTTTAGACTGTCTGGTTTTAAATCGTAAATTGTTAAAATTAGGATGGTAAGTAATCCGATCAAATCAGGAAGTCATAATAAACACATCTGAAAAATCGAACCCTTTTTCCCAGTTCAACAACTGCTCTTTTATGATCTGCTCAATTATAAAGATAATAGATGCAAATTTTCATTACAATTAATTATATTAATATAAATTCTTTTCATAAATAAATGTTAGTGATGGTTCTTGATAATTATACGTTAATCATACCGCTACTAACGTTGTAGATAGCTCTACTTTGTAAAGCGTGTGCAAACAATAAAGCCACTGGCCAAATTGGTGCATTGCTTAATATCTTGACACCCAAATACAAGGTCTTTGATGACAAATTTAATTTTTGAATCATCTTAATCATTTCCTTGTTATTGATGTCTTGTGATGGTGGTGTTGACAATATTTCTGTATCGACATCCGCCGAATAAGTTTGCAATCTTAAGAAGTCAACGAACTCGGTCTTAATGGTCTCCTCATTCTTAGGTAATAACATATCTTGAATTTTCTTTAAGGTCTTTGCCGATTTAAAGTATAATATTTTATCAACCATTCGTAATTCAATATTATTATTGTCATTCTTTTCAATATTAATCGCCCAATCCTCAATATGTTTCAAATATTCTGATATCAATAATATACCTGTGAACATACAAGTGATGGTAAAGATTGGAGTCTTGTAAGCCTTTTTCTTCTCCGCATTGTTATCCTTACCGATGACATTGGCAAAGATATCAATCCAGGTATCAATTAGCGTTAGTGCGACACCTGTTGCCTCTTGGAAATATTCCCAATCGAAGGACAATTCTTGTAACAATTTATTCATCTCGCTCCAATCCTTACACCATATCTTCTTCATGACCATTGAAAAATCTACACATCTCCTCATCTTTGTGAAAAAATACATTGGTAAGATCAATCTTGTTAATGGGTCCTTATTGATAAGTGGAATTGTCACATCGTTCATTTCTAGGAAGCCACCCTTTTTCACGTACAGTATCTCCCAATATTTAATCATGGAGTCAATGATCGGACGTGATTGTAACTTCCAATTTGCTGAGGATATACCTTGTCTTGATTGAACCAGTAGTGATCTTTCCAATGTTATCTTTTCATGAATGGAAATTAACATTGTTAGAAGTGTAAACCTTGAGAGTTTCTTGTTGAAGAAATCATTATTGTTTTGTTTCGAGGAACGACCGTGAGATAAATAGACCAAATAAGTTTCATAAAATTCTTCACCATTTGATAATTGAATCAATGAAAATTTAGAGTCAATTACAATATGTAAATGTTTGTCCATAATCGTTGACCATTCTTGATAATTTTTACATTTGAATAATTCCTCATGTGGTGTTGGTAACCCACACTTCAAGTCAATAGATCTCAGTTGATATTTTATACCAATCATAATTGAGAACATCACCGATAGCAACAAGACCATATGACATAATCTGATTCTTTGCTGTGCAAGTATAAAATAATTGAAATTTTTCTCGATTTGTTGTGGTGATGACATCTGTTGATCACGTGGGACAGGTGGCTGTAGGGATAACTCTAAAGGTAAATCCAATTTGTTAAGTTTGATCAATTGAAGTAAAGTGGTCAATTGTGTATTTAACAACTTTGTCAGGTTGACATCATTGTTGAATATATTCATGAATGTCATCAATGTTAAAGATTGAATTAACCATAATGGTGTTGTTGATTTTTCCTCTCTTTCAATAATCTGTTTCTTTAATTGAACGGAACAGACAAGAGATAACAATTTGGAATGAGTTGATCTATAAGCATACAAAGCCCCAATAGCAGCAATTGACAAAAGTAAAGGATAAATTTCCTTAATTGGTACAATTGAGTATAAATGAACAAATGGATAAAATCTGTGAAATTCTTCATGATACAATTGGACATATTGGTTCAATTCCGTTACTGTTGGGAAACTGTTTGTCCTTAAATTATTTTCCTGTATGATATATTCACGTAATTCATCTGTGAAGAATCTTATTGGATTTTTAATAGGAATTGGTAAAGTCTGGGGTGTCAATGTTGTCTGTGAGGATTGAGTTGGTGGTGTAGGTTGAGTATCTGGTGTACGTGGAAATACGCCATGAGTACCAAAATTAAAAGTCAATGGATTTTCTTCATCTTCAATTTTTGGTACTGAATTTGCAGCTTCACAGGTTTCTAGATAAAACATATCTTTTTGTCTTGAAGTGAATAATGAGGAAATAACTCTACTTAAGGAATCACCCCTTTTCTTATCCTTTCTTCTTATTTTTGTATTACCTGGCGTAGTTGCAGTGGTAGCAGGAGAAATAAAAGTATGCTTTAACGATGATCTGATATTGTTATTATCCTTGTCATTCAAAGTATCTGTCATTAAAGTAGATGATTCCAATGCAATTGAATCATATACAGGTTGTGATAAAGTTGAACTATCATTTCCTGTAGAGGAAGACGTTGATCCTTCACTTGTTGTTGTCTCCATAAACCCGATATTATTAAAGGATTCCGTTGATTGATCTAGTTCTGTAACTTCACCGAGAAATTTGGAGAGCCATGGATCATTATCTATATTGTTATTGATTGCAGCGTTTATATCTGTATTTCCATTTTCTAACAGGGGTGACTGTTGGTAATAATCGAATGGGTTTAAATTGAGCCTTGAACTTGAATTCTTACGATGAAATCCACCATTTTGACCAAATGTGTTACTCATAGTAAGCATATCTGAAAGTGAAGGTAAACTTGAAAGAAAATTGTTATGTTGTAATGGTTCACTCATTGATTTCACGTTATTATTATTGTTCATTAGATTGGTCGTTGATTTTTTAAAGTTAAGGTTTGTTGAATCCTTAAGTAAATCGAATGATTTTGAAGGTGGAAGAATTAATGGATCAATCTCTAGTAAACCAGCCTTTATAGCTTTATCTATTAATTGTTGACCTGTAAGCTGTGGAGTTGAAAAACCGACTTGATGAGGAATATCATCCGCATTATCATTATCTTGATTCACTAAATTAAAAGTAAATGGAGTTGCTTGTATTGGATTCTGTTGAGGTAAAGGTTGAGGTGGTAATCCATATGATAATGAAGAGAATGAATTATGTCTTTTCATAGTTTGAGGTTGTGGAAGTTGTGCATTGAATGAATGTGAATGAGTGTCCACTGTAGGTAATTCCTGCTTTTGGGAAATATCCATTTGAGTTTGGGGCTTACCTTGAGCCAAATGTATTTGATTTGTAGGCAACATAGTCTCCTTATTCCCAGTAACTTGTAAGATATGAGCCTCAGTATCCTTTTCTCTCTCCACCACGCTCTGATGCAACTTCTGCTGATGTCGAATAACTAAATCCTTCCTTGCAAAGCATCTACCACATAATACACAAAGAAATGGTCTCTCTCTGGTATGTGACCTTTGGTGTCTCCGTAAATGTTCCTGTCTAACAAACCCTCTAGTGCAGATAGGACACAGAAACGGCCTTGGCTTGTCTGTCTTAATGACCCTTGACTTCTTTGGGATGGGTTCCATTGCCACCTGTTTGCTTGTGTTCGACATCTTAGTCCTCTTAAATGGTGTTGCCTTCTACCCCCCCAGAAAGATTCAGAAAGTTTCTTGTTTATAGTAAAAGGGTCTAAAATTGACAGGAAAACACTCCTCGAAAAAAAAAAGACAGCCATCGAATATCACGAAACACGAACAGAGAGTCATTATTAATGCATTGAGAGTGATGAAAGTGGATATATCGTTGTTCTCAACACCTCCTGTAGCACAAATCATGATTGTTGATAAGACCCTATATACAATGTATCTGTGACGGCTTAGTACGAATAGAGAAGAATGTAACATGTATGTCCGGGTAGCACATCTTTTTTTTTTGTATAGGGTTTGTTTTGATCTGCAAAAATTTTCACGTATAAATAGCGAGTCTTTTTTTTTGTTTAATAGAGAAGATTTGTCATTATAAGAGAACCATTAACTTTGTCCAAAAGTTTTCCCCTGCAATAGACAGTACGAGGCGACAGAATCTTACTCTCGTCTACGTGATATGCAGAGGGATAGAGAAATGTTTACAGAACCTTCTATAAGAACTTAAGTGGATCGGTGTTTAGCCGGTATGAGACTTGGGTGTCAGAGAAGGTTTACATGTTAGTGGTTCTGCTGATGCACTATATATATATATATATAAGTACAACTGTAGTATCTGTTTGCATCTTGCTATCACTTGGATTCTCTTTAAGAGATTGATATCCGCGTGACATCCACGTGATTATGTGTGACAGTATGGTTTTTTTTTTTAACCGCTGAATTATTAAATTTGTCTTTTATAAGGGAATCTTTTTTTTTTGGTTTACTTTGCAGAAATGTCTTGGATAAGTAAGGTGGTTGCTACTTTATGTCATACCATTCTGTGGTTTTGAATTAGCTTGCATTATTGTAAGTTCTGGAGATTTGATTGAACAACCTCATATAAAAGTTTCCAATCAATCAAATCCATTGAAAAAAATTATTACTCTCGCTTACTCAATTCTTAAATTATACTAATACAATTATCTTCATTCCTTAAATATCTTGTATATACGAATTGGTGCTATCAAGCCCTTAAACCAATTACCCCTCACTAACCTCTCTTCACTCCCTGGATCAATCTCAGTAGATTGAATAATTTCATATTTCATTCCTGCCTCAAAACACATTCTGGTAAACTTTTCATCTGTCTCCACATTTCTAATTGTACAAGAGATTAATGCACATTTGACCCTCTTATTATCAAGACATTGTCTCAAACATTTAATTAATGGCTCAAAAAACATATTATCAAATGTAATATCTGCTCCAACAATAGTATCAATATCATCTGGTACATCATCCTCTCCCCACCACAATCTTTTCAAAACAACATCATCATCATTCAATTCAATTTTATTCAATTTAAAATTTGATAATAATTGATTGTCTACTAAAGAACTATCACCATCAGTCACATAAATTTTTTCACACAAACCACTTTTAATCAGTGAAAGACTCACTAATCCAGTACCACAACCTAATTCTAATACATTACCCAATGATTTCCCAACATCCAAAAAATAATCACACATATATAATGCTGCCTCCCAAGTTCTAAACCCAGTGGTACTATTAGCACTAATCAAATTTGGTTTCTCATATATATCAATAGGAATCAGATCAATACCGTTTCGACCGTTGAAAAAATATCTAATAGAATCGATCTTGTCAAATGATTCCTTTGTATTCAAAAGACCCACATACTTCTCATATAACCAATCATTATCATAATCTTCAATCTCCAAATCGATAAGCCTTTTAACAATTGTCTTTACATAATATGGATTAATCGATTCTATAAATTCCAGGTGTCCTTTAAACTCTTCAAACGATGTAATGGTTTCTAATGGAAGACGTAATACAGGTGTACGTTGGTATAGTTTGTCATATATTGTAAGTTGGTTCATCGTTAATCTTTACTTCTTTACTCTCTAATGAAACTTTTCATCGATGCGTTTCCATTTTTGATCATTTTTTCCACTTAATGTTTGAATTACTCGAGTAACTCATACAATGAACAAAGGTTTTTTTTTTTTTAACGAAATGAATTTATTGATCCCAATGGTTATTCGATAAACACAAATTAAGTCTAGTGATCTTTACCTTTTAACGTTAAATCCACATAGATACATTCCTTATTCTCCAAGACTTTCTGAGGGAAAATCAATGGACTTTTACGGGAAAAATTAAAACGCCTGGTTAGAAATTTACTTTAAATGACATATAACTTACACTAACTAAAAACACAACCAAGGATAACAATGTTTAATAAACTTTTCCCTAACATTGTTGGTATTATTGCAATTGCTTATTACTTTTACCATACACGTAATGTTAACAAGGAGGAACCCATCACGTCCCGGATTGAGAGAATGATTATGGAATCATGGAGGGATTACACTAAACACGGGTGGGGTTATGACGTCTATGGTCCCTTATCTCACAATTCCAAAAATATGCCTAGATCTAATCAACCCTTGGGATGGTTTATTATTGACTCCATTGATACTTTGATGTTAACGTATTATTATACTGAGAACAATGGGACCAAGGCAGAAATCGTTAACGATATATCATCTATCGAAAATTGGATCGAAAATGAGCTAGATTATCAAATGGATGCCGAGATTAATATATTTGAGACAACAATTAGAATGGTAGGTGGGTTGCTTTCAGGTTACTACCTATCAGAGGAACTCCACATTGGTAATTCAACTGTTTATTTAAATAAAGCCATTGATCTAACAGATAGGTTAGCACTTGCCTTTAATCAAAGTCCTTCCGGTATCCCATACTCAAGTATTAATTTGGGAACAGGAAATGCTGTAAAGAATCATGTTGATAATGGTGCTTCATCTACTGCAGAGTTTACTACGTTACAATTAGAGTTTAAGTACTTATCAGCTATCACTGGCAATGAAACGTATTGGAAATTAGCTGAACAAGTATACAAGCCATTGTATGAATCCAATGATTTACTTGGAACATATGATGGTCTCGTACCAATTTACACTTTTCCAGATACCGGAAAGTTTTCTGGTCAAAACATTAGATTCGGTTCAAGAGGTGATTCATTTTATGAATATTTATTAAAACAATACTTGCAAACTCATGAACCAACATACTACAAATTATACCGTGCCTCTATTGATGGTATGAAGAAGCATCTTTTGAAACGTTCTTACCCAAGCCAACTTACCTACATCTCAGAGAGACCTGCCGGATTACAACACGTTGCTTCATCTAAAATGGATCATTTGGTTTGTTTCATGGGTGGACTGTTAGCTATGGGAGCTACTGAAGGTTTTCCAATCTCTCAAGCAAAAAATATGCGATTTTGGGATGCTGATAGGGAAAGCGATTGGCAATTGGCTCAAGAGTTAACTTATACATGTTACCAAATGTATCATCAGTTACCCTCTGGTTTATCTCCAGAAATTGTTGTATTCAATTACGATGAAAAGGACGAAGGTCAATTTGAACATATTAGTGAACAAGACAAAAATTCTTGGTGGACTTCTCCATCAGGCGATTTCTTTGTCAAACCATTGGATGCACACAATTTACAAAGACCAGAGACTGTTGAATCAATTATGTTTATGTATCATCTAAGTAATGATACCAGATACCGTGAATGGGGGCTAGAAATTTTGAACAGTTTTGTAGAGAATACTTGTATCAATTGTGATGATCCAGAGACTAGGGCTTATACATCTTTGAATAATTGTATTCAACTACCAACTGAAAAGAAGGACAACATGGAAAGTTTCTGGTTAGCTGAGACCCTCAAATATCTCTACTTGTTATTCCAGGACAACGTTGACTTAACTAAGTATGTATTCAACACGGAAGCTCACCCATTCCCAGTACTGAACTCAACCATACTTCAAGAAGCCAAATTGTCAAATCTTAGACCTTTATAGAAGCCAGACTTAAAAATTCACTACTTAGTAACTATATAATGCACTATATATATTCAGCATACAATTACCCTGAAGGGTAACTCTTCGCTGAAAATATAATGAAAAAAAAAAAATTGAAGAGAAAAATGCAAAACTCATCGAAAATTTAACTATCATTAAACTAGACTAAGCGAAACCTAGTCTTGTAAAGCCATCCAAAATGGACGCTAATGCTCTGCTGCAATGTTTTGCCTCCACCTTAAATCAAGACGCGACAATTAGAAATAACGCAGAAGCCAGTTTAAAACAAGCAAGTCAAACTCCAGGTTTTCTTGGTGCTTGCTTGGATATCATTGCTTCCGCTGAAATTCCAGAAAATATCCAGTTATCCGCTTCCTTGTACTTTAAAAATAAGATTACCTACGGATGGAATGCCTCTGAGTTTTCCATAGGCAAGAATGACTTATTGAATAACATTGTTGATAACGATGAAAAACCGGTTGTCAAGGATATGTTGATCCAGACAATGTTACAATGTTCGAAGAAATCACAGAACTGTTTGAGAATCCTAAGACCAGCTTTGACTGTAATTATTAATGCAGAATATTCGAGGGGTCATTGGGATGATTTATTACCAAAATCTCTGGAATTATTATCCAGCAAAGATATCGACGTTACTTACGTCGGCTTAATTTGTTTAGCTGAATTATTCAGAACTTTCAGATGGAGAGAAAATGATGATAGACAAGAATCCGAAGTCCTAATTTTAAAGTATTTCCCTGAATTATTACAATACGCCAATACCGTCCTGTTAGCTGATGGTAGCAACATCAATAACCCAAAGGTCGGTGAATTATTAAGATTGATCCTAAAAATCTATAAGTTTGTCAGTTATCATGATTTACCATTCACTTTACAGCGAGCAGAGTCATTTATAGCGTGGGCTAACCTATTTGTGGCAATTATTCAATTGCCTGTTCCAGAAGATGTATTAAAGAATTCCGATATTGATCAAAGAAAGAACAACCCATGGATCAAATGTAAGAAATGGTCTTACGCAATCTTATACAGACTATTTCAAAGATATGCTTCTTCATCTTTATCTAAAAAATTTGATTATAAGGAGTTCAAACAATTATATGAAGAACAATTCTTACCACAATTTTTGCAATTGATTTTCTCACAAATTGAACAATGGGGCAACAACTCCTTGTGGCTCAGCGATGAATGTATTTATTATATTTTAACATTCTTAGAACAAGCTATTACACAAAAGCGTTCTTGGAGTTTAGTAGGTCCTCACTACGATACAATTTTAAAGCACGTCATTTTCCCATTGCTAAGACCTACCGAAGAAACCTTAGAGACTTTTGAAGCCGATCCTCAAGAGTATATCCATAGAAACCTAGAATTATGGGATGATAGCTATTCTCCAGATTTAGCCGCCATCTCTTTGTTGATTACTGCAGTCAATAAGAGGGGTAAGACAACTTTACAACCAACATTAGAGTTTATAATTCAGACTTTACAGGCTAATGTTGGTGATTATAAGAATATTCAATTACAGAATGCTATTGAAGTGGAATCAGCGTTGAAAATATTTTCCAGTATTACTGATAGACTCGCCATGAAGAGCTCCCCGTTTTTGAGCGAAATTGAAGGTTTCTTGACTTCATTTGTTTTACCTTTCTTTCCCTCTCAGTTCGGACTTTTAAGAACTCGTGCATGTGACATTTGCTCTAAACTTGGTATGATCGAACTAAGCGAACCAGTAATCCATGTAATCTATGAGGGTATCATGAGTTGTCTAAACGATTCTAATGACTCTTTACCAGTCAACTTATCTGCTGCTTTAGCCTTACAAACGTTCATCCAAGATCCATACTTCCAACAAGCAATTTCATCATCTGTAATTCCAATTATGCAGAAATTATTAGCTTTATCAAATGAATTCGAGTCTGATTCAATTTCTGGAGTTATGCAAGAATTTGTTGAACAATTCTCTGAACAGTTACAACCATTTGGGGTTGAATTAATCAACACTTTAGTTCAACAATTCTTGAAGTTAGCTATCGATTTAAATGATGCAGCTAATATCGACCCGTCGACATTAATGAATTCCGATGATATTCCAGATGAAAGCGAAAAGCAAATGGCTGCCCTAGGTATTCTATCAACAATCATTTCCATTTTACTTTCATTTGAAAACTCTTTGGAAGTTGTGAAGAGTTTAGAACAATCATTCTACCCAGCAGCTGAATTTATTTTGAAAAATGATTTTGAAGATTTCTACCGTGAATTATGTGAATTCTTTGAAAATTCTACCTTCCTATTAAGAGAAATTACTCCGATAACCTGGAAAGTTTTAGAGTTAATCGGCGAATGTAACCGCAAAGACGAAAGTATGGTCGCATACTACTTAGAAGATTTCATGTTAATTCTCAACAATATTTTAGTATATGGCAGCGATGAACTTAAGAAGAATGATTTCTATACTAAAATCCTATTTGAAATATACGGAAAGGCTGACATCAATGATGACAGTGATTTAGATGAATTAAATATTGCTTTTGATTTTTCTCAAAAACTGATCTTAGCGTTAGGAACACAATTACCACCCGTTTACAGAGAACTATTTCTAAATGGTGCAGCTAAGGGAATCACGATGGAAGGAGATATGTTAAAGAAACATGTTGTTTTTGGTGTTACTGCATTTAACGTTATTATTGCCAGTATTATCTCTGAACCATTGTTAACTTTACAATTTTTGAATCAGCATAACCTTATCCAATTATTTTTTGAGACATGGTTAACGCATTATATTCCAAACTACCAAAGATCATATGATATCAAATTATCTATCATGGCACTATTGAACATCATGGGCCAATTACAATCTGAACAACTAAATGCATTATCTCTGGATTCAATTTTACCTCAATTTGGTAAGAGTTTAGTCGATGCGTTAAACAAATACCCAACTGCATTACAGGCATTGAAATCAAAGCGTAAAGAATTCTCTGCAGCTGGTATGGAACCAGGAGAGAACTTCGAAGGTTGGAATGATGCTGGATTTGCTGAAGATCCTGACGATGAAGCAGGTGAAGATGGTGATGATGAATTTGAAAAGTACTTAGAGATGTTTAAGAAGGATAACAATGGTCAAGCCTTTGTTGACGGTTTGAACTTTGAAGAAGGCGAGTCTTTTGGTGACCTTGAGGAAGATCCATTGACTAAATCCATTCTTGATGATATCGACATATACACCGTTTTCAAGACATCCATCTCTCACCTAGAACAAAACAATGCTCAAGTCTATCAAGGTGCCCTGGGAAGCTTAACTCCAGAGGAACAAAACATTCTAATACAGACGATAAATTTGTAAAGTAGATAGATACAATACATAAACTCGTGAGTAATTAACTTTCTCCCAACTAATAAGATTGTAATTGTAACTAATCGTGCATCACGACCTGAAATTTTTCATTAATTTTTTCAGGCGATGAGATGCGAAAAATTTAATGAAAAATTTAAATGGTGATATGAAGGCATCGAATGTGCATAGAGTAAAAGCAAAGACAACTCCAGATAAATCTGCTGCAATGAACTCAAACTTAGATCTAGTTGCTTGTTTTTCTCAGGATTCAAGTAAGTTTGCTTTCCAAGCCAGTATTTCTCAAAAAAATACAGTGGATATCTATCCATTAGATGCGTCCAACAATTATGAAATCAACAGTTCCTTAGTGAGCCATTTAGACTACGAAAGTAACGATTTGAAGGCTTCTGAAATTACCTTCTTGGGCTGGTGTAGCTCTGATGCAACCGCCTTTGGCTCCCATAATGTGAAGAGAAAGCTTGGTGAGGATGGCAGTGAAAATAGCAACGGCAATAGCAAGATTGAAAATGTCTTTGTCAATGCATTTGAGGACGGTCAAATAGTATTCTTCTCCTCTAACGGTAAAGACATTGTCAATATTGTTCGTAATAAGGATAAACTTGTAGGTATTGATACCGATGGCTCTTATGTTTGGATTTTAGATGAAGATAAGTGTGTTAAAAAGATTGAATACAATCAAAGCAAACCAGTCAAGACATTTCATTTAATTGATGGTAAGGACGAAGAAATTATAAAATTCCAAACCCTACAAAATAAGGATGAAACTTTATTAGCATTAATGGCTGGGGACCACATTTATATGATTGACCCTAGCAAGAGAAGACCTAGTACAGTTGCCCAATTCGATGTTTCTGGCGCTGTATCTTGTACTTTGTCGAAGGATGGTAAATATTTAGTTGTTTCGACTGTTCAAAAGACCTTTGTTTATGAGTTTCAAAGTAAGGAGCTAGTTTGTTCCTGGGATGTAGAAGCCAAGAAAGTTAGGATTATCAAGGATTTAATTTTTACTCTAAACGTTGATGGTAAGATAACAGTTTTCAGGACTGGTGAAGATGAAGAGATCAGTTCTATCAGGGTAGCAAACTCTGAAGCGATTGATTTTACAGAACTTGAGGACAACGTCGTGATAGCTTGGTTGAATGTGAATGAGCCAAACTTTAAGATCCTTTCCCTAAGCAATATCAATGGTAACAAAGAAATTGTCATTAATGAAGTCACCGAAGAGGTTGAAAAAGTAGCTATTAAAGAAGTTGAAGTGGAGGAATCCATTAAACAAACACAAAAGCCAAAAAAAGTCACCAAGACGGAACAAACTGAGCTAAGTTCTAAATTAATCAACGCGTTATCAAATGGCCAAGAAGCAGAAATCATACGTCTTGTATTAGTCGAAGCTTGGAATGACCAAAGGATTCGCAATTTCATCTTACACACTCTAAGCACCGAAAGCACAACAGCATTACTCTTTAATACAATCGTTAATGAATTACAAGAGAACGTTTGGACTGAAAATGACAAGTTATACATCTGGTTTAAATGGTTAATGACATTGAAACATATCCCCAATAACTCCGTAACTGATAAGCAGTTAAAGAAGCATATGAAACATTTAAAGACTTCTCTAAAGACCTCTAGCGATACCTTACCAATTCTACTAGGTATGCAAGGTAGACTGGAGATGTTAAATAGACAAGCCAAGCTAAGGGAAGAATTATTTAAGCTTGAAGTTGAGGATGAAGCTGAAGATATAAATATCGAAGAAGGTGAAGCAGCAACAATTGAGAACGGCAACGAGGACGAAGACACAGTCACCTATGTGAACGGTGAAAACGACATATTTGTCGATGCCTCTGAGTACAGAGACGAAGAATAAACTTCCAAACAGCATACTTTATACATAGAAGCAAATATTTTGTACAATTAAAAGCGATGATATCAATAACAGCGTATTATCTTTCCTTTTAAGGAAATCATTTCCCAAACCGGGAATAGCTTCCGCATTTAGAAACAAGGTGAAAATTTTTTTTCGATGAGATGAGATGCATTTCTGTCTTTTTTTTTTTCAAAACTTGTCCCCATGTTTCAGAGTATAAATTGAAAGATAAGAATCAATCTTAATTAACACCATTATCTTTTTACAAAATCGGGTTTCTTGTTATCAACTCTTGCTTGCGAAGAAATTCTTTAGCGTATAGTCATCATACTAAACTAACATGTCCACTCCAGACGAAAAATTTTACATCTCTTACAACAACGTCCATAAGCTTTGTCAACAGACTGCTGAAAAGATCCTTGCCAAGGGCGAAAAGCCAGATATCATCATTGGTATCTCTGGTGGTGGTTTGATTCCAGCTAGAATTATCAGAACTTTCTTGAAGAAGAAGGGTGAGAAAAACATCCCAATCCAAGCCATTGGTTTATCATTATATGAAGATATGGGTACGGGTGATGGTGTTGAACAGATGGGTAAGGAAGTCGTAAGAACTCAGTGGTTGGATTTTATGGCTTTAGATAAACATTTTGATTCTTTGATCGGTAAGAAGATCTTAATTGTCGATGAAGTAGATGACACTAGAACTACTTTGCACTACGCTGTATCTGAACTACAAAAGGAAATTGAAGCTCAACAAAAAAAATTAAACAGAATGGATGAAAAGACACTATTGACAGTCTTCGTTTTGCACAATAAGGACAAACCAAAGAAGGCTGATTTACCGAAGGAAATGTTAGAAACTGGTCACTATATGCCAGCTGTTACCGTCCCAGATTTATGGTTATGTTACCCATGGGAGGCTGATGACATTGATGAACACACCAGGTTGGCCAAGCTTCAAGGTCATGATTAATTGTAATTAATAATGTATAATAACATACCAATATAAAAAGAACCAATTTACAAAATAATATTTAAAAATCTGATTTTATGTCTATATCTGTATATGTGTAGAATTATGTCACAAATACGTTTATTCATTTTCTTTCATAGCAACCATTTGTTGAACCTGTTGTTTAATCATATCTTTTAGATCCTCGACATCATTTTGTAATTCCTCGACCGCTTCAGACTTTTCTCCAAGCAACTGTAAAGAAACATCAAGACGTTTCTCTAAATCAGTAATATTTACCTTGAGTTTTGTATTATCTGTAATTATCTCTTGAACCTTGTCATTCTCACTGAGTAGTCTTAGAATTTCTTCATTAGCGTTATTTTTCTCATTAGACAATTTTTCATATGAATCCTTGGAATTTGCCAATTCGGTTTCCAACCTTCTAACCTCGGCACCCATCCTAGCTACAAGTTGGGCATTGGTGCTGTTCATATTAGAATTTGTCTCTGTATTATTATTCAAAACATTATTTTCGCTTTTCTTCCTTGTAAAGTTTAAGGCTACTCCACTAAAGGTATTGAGAGATCTAGAGGAACTATTGTTAACAATATCATTTCTTTTGCTCATTAAGGCATTTAAGGTTTCAGCCTCCTCTGGAATATCCACAGCAAAGTTTTCAAAAGCACTGTTATCCTGAGTATCAAAACTAAAATTCTCATCTTCTTCTGGAATACCCGAGTTTGTTCTTTGGATTGATAGTAAAGAATCGTTATCTTGCGGTAACAACCATTCATCGTCTAAAGCACCACGTTGTAAAAGGCTCTGGGAAGAATGACCCCTAGTTAATTGAGGTTGGGCTAAGGTATTTGAGTTAGTTCTAGTAATAGAATTTGTATAATTATTCTCTAGCTGGGTCTTTTGAATGTTATATTTATTTTGCAATAAATTGTAATCATCCTTAGTTTCGCCAATTGCAGTTTGTAAACTACTTATCTTTACTTCATTGTCTTTTAATTCTTGAATCAGAGATTCATCTTTTTGAACCAACAGATCGTGTTCTTTTTTCAACGTCAATTTTTCAGAGTTTAATCTTTCAATTTCCTTAGTTAAGTTATTGATATCATTAGTATTAGATTGTAAATTTTCCTTAAGATTGATAATATTTGCGTTTAATGAGTCCTCAGTATTCTTCCAATTTCTTTTCGTTGACTCCAATTCAGCTATTAAAATTTTGTGTTCTGCTTCACTGTATATCGACGTAGTATATTCGTCGGTAGTATCTTTATTACTAACAGAATCTTGAATTTCCAATTTAATTTTTAGTTTTTCTAAGTCAGATTCCAAATGAGAAATTTGATTTGTACTACTCTGCTTTAGTGTAGCCAATTCAGCTTCAAATGTTTGTCTTACTTCGACTATAGTTGCTTTCGTCGATCCTAAATCTTTAGTTAATTTTAGAATTTCCTCATTCTTGGAATCAACTACCCTCTGTAGATTTTCAATGCTTATTATCTTCTGATTTAATTCTTTGACTTTAGAATCGGATTCACTTAACTTCTTTTGAACTTCCTTGAAGTTTTCATCCAATATATTGTAAGTTTCACATTTATCCTCATATTCTTCTTGTAATAAATTGAAATCCCTTTCTAAATTGAAGTTCTGATCCTTTAGAGTTTTAATTTGGTTAGATTTTTGGAATTCAACCTTGGATAAGTTCTCGCCCTCTCGTCTTAATTCGCTAATAATTCTATTCTTCTCTTCTATTTCCTTTATTGTTTTAGAGTATTGTGTTCTATTATTTCTATTCTGCTTCTCATTTTTATCTATGAGTACCTTGATATGAGGTTCAATGTATGCCAATAAATCCAATTGGCTCATCTGGTTGTATTTCTTGGGTAACCATTTATCAAGATGTTCAAACCTGGGTCTCAAGTCTTCTTGTCCTATTTGCAATTGATCTGTCACACTTTCTTTTATAGAAGAGGTAGTTTCTACCTTTTGAGGTTTCGATTTCTCTGGAGGTTCAGAAACCTGTTTAGGTAAATCACCTTCATCAACTGCGTCGGACTCTTCTTCGCCTACTTCATCATCAACATACACAACTCCATCTTTTACATTCTCATCTTCTTCCACAACTTTTTCCTGCTTAGTCTCAGTTTTTAATTCAGGTTCGATTATTTCTTTGGTTTCATTGGTTGATTGAGGAGTAAGAACTGGAGTTGGTGACTGGGACAAAGGCTGTTTCTTTGATTTCTTCTTCCCCTTCTTGGAAGCCAGGGAAAGTCTTTCCTCTAAGGTCAGTTTTTTTAAACTTGACATTTTCAACTTGTTTAGTGGCCAATTTGACTTGCAATCCTTTGATTTGATGGTTTGTCAATCGTTGCAAATAATCTCAAAACTTGTTTTGATATATAGATATTTTTTCATCAGAAAAATATTAACAGAATTAATTACCTAACATTTGATATATAATTAACTTAAATCATTATCTAGGAAATCAAGAAGCTTGACGAATCTCTCGTTGTCCGGACCTGTTTCTACCTCTATTATGTTTGATTTCAGAAGCAATCTATATAACTTTTGTGAAGTCGCTGACCCTCTAAAATGAATCTCTTCCAGCATTGAATCATAATTGATTAATCTTCTTAGCAGACTCATAACTAGCTCCTCATCGTCGGCAGGTCCACTCCCGATAAGCGTATTCCTCACAAATGACTCTAAAGTAGACCATAGCGTTTCATTCTCTTGGGTTATACTTGAGGGAATCTGATCGTCTATTAGGGAGGTGTCTGCCGTATCATCCGCCTTTATTAAACTCAGCAGGGCCTTTATATCAGCATTCAAGCCACTCTGATAGTTAATCATTGTCTTGAGGTTATCTTCGTAGTTCAGTTGATCCTCATCCCTCATCGTCTTAAACCAATCTGCTGTAGTCTCGTTTCTCATCAGAAGACTCGAATGTGTAATGTTTAAGCCAATGGGGTCCGACCTCTCATTGAAGTATAAAGGCTTCTTCATAAACGTCTTCCAAATCTCCTCGTCCACAGGCATCCCCTTATCTTTCCCTTCCATCTTATACTGTTGTTTCAGCCTGTCAATCGAGGCCTGAGATTGCTTTAGGAAAAATGCCTTATTCTCTATCTGAGTTTCCAGTCTAGTAATGTACGCATTCAACTCTCGATCATTGTCACTCATGGCCTCTCTTATACTCACGCTATCTCTCTATTTGAATCGTTTTATGTCAATAATACTGTTTACTAAATGTTATTATATTCCACGTGATATTTTTAGCCTTCCTTCGTTAACAAAATTTCTGTATCAATTTCGATCCCATAATTGACTTACTTTAGGCTTAAAGAAACAACAGTATAGTACCTTAATATTTTCATATATTCCGACCTGTAACTTGAAATGTCCACTTTAAATGAACAAGATATTGCTGCTTTGGATGCAACTTCCAAGAAGGAGATGGCTTCCTTTTTAGACTCTGAGAACTCCAAACAAAGGGTACAAATGCAAATCCATCAATTCACCAATACCTGCTTCAAGAAGTGTGTAAACACAATCAATGATTCCAATATATCTCCACAGGAGCAAGACTGTTTGTCAAACTGTGTCAACAGATTTTTGGACGCCAACATTAGAATAGTAAAGGGTTTGCAAAACGTTCAATAGAGACTCATGTTATTTAGTTATGCCTACACTCATTCCTATCTGTAAATAAACCATTCATTCCTAAATAAATTAATTAATTAATTAATTAAATAGTATAATTAAATTAGGTCTCTCCTTTGTTAATCTTTTAATGTCCTCTTCAAGATTACATCCGCATAGCTCTAGTCTTTGAATCAGAATCTTTAATTTCTTCAAAAGTTTATCATTCATTTTGTCCTCATTGTAAAACTTTTCAAAGACAATTGTGATCTGGGCCAATATATCGAATCGATGCTTTTGGATTCTCTCCTTAGGGGATATTTTGAGAGTTTCATTAAATAATGTTAGTCCATCCAATACAATATCCTTATCCTTCATGTCAGCCAAGAAGGGATCTCTCAATATAAACTCGCCAAATGTATGTATTATTCTCTGGAAATACCTTATAATATCCGATTCCATTATGGCGGTGATCTTCCATAGACACTGAAGTATACATTTCAATATAGGTTCATATTTGATACCTGTCTTTGGCACAGTATATTGAAGGATAACCTCAGATAAAAGCTTGTTACCAATTCTATTGTTTCTTTGTTTGGGTTCATTTATAAAATTCTGTTCATACAACGTAATCATAGTGTCATATGTAGTCTTCAATATCCTTATGGAATCCTCAGTTGAGTAAGCTGGTGGAAGACTGTAACAGAAATTAATCAAGATCGGTTCAAACACTTCAAAAATACCGATTTGATGAAAAGTTATCCACCTACCAGAGGTATCATTGAAACAGTTCTCCAGGAATGCTCGTAATAACACAACACCAGGTAATTTTATATTCATCATATCGCTTGTATCGTCCAAATAATTCAAAATACCTGGTATTAACCATCCCAGATTACTGGACACTTGATCATTATGTAAGTTCAACAGTATTATATAAAATAATGGAATACTCTTTAACCCTCCATTAACTTTCCAATCTCTCCTCCATTCATCTTCCTTCATTGAAAACCCCAGTTTGGGGTTCAACCCTATTTGTTGATTAACATTTCTATCATTTAGTTCCCCATTTCGTTTGCGCAAGAGCATTGGTTTTAGCTCACTAATTAACCAAATCATTATGCTTTCTCTTGATTCTTCCATCACATTGATCATTGAATTAGTAGTCTCCACGGAAAACTTTGCAATCTTTGGATCATTATTCAAACTGAATAATGCTATGGACTTGATTAAGTTGAATCGAATTTTATCGTCATAATAGTAACCATCCCCTTCCTCTTGTTCAGAAAGTGCCTTGCAAATAGAGTTCAGAGCATCAACCGGTAATTCTCGAGGATCGTTAATACCCTCGCAGCTTTTGATAAAGGATTTGAATAAGAGTATACTCATTGGTTTCTGTATATGGTTGTATCACTTATAATGGTAATATTAAAGGGCTGAAGCATCAGCTCCAAAATTTTCAAAACCCTCATTAAGTAAGCGTCAGGTGAATTAAAAAAAATGGGCGAGCTCCATAGAAATTTATGTATTACAACATACTATACAACAATAAATATATACATATAAATAAGTTAAGGGACTTAATAAGCCTCTGCAGCAATCCCTTCGTGGAAATCAGTACCTCTGTAGGTTTCTTTAATGATATTGGCTCTGATCATAAAGTCACCAAAATGTTCATCATCCTCTCTCTCTAATCCCCACCTCTTGAATAACGGTTTTAGGATATCAACGACATCTTCATCACGTACCGAAGCTCTGTACAGTTTGTTCAATCGTTGTCCATAATAACCACCACCTAACATTATATTGTAAGTGTTGGGAGCTTTACCGACCAAAGCAATCTCAGCTAACCATGGACGTGAACAACCATTTGGACAACCACTAATTCTTAGCACAACAGAATCATGACGCAAGCCATACTCCTCTAGGGTGTCCTCAATCTTACTGACAATAATTGGAAAGAATCTTTCAGATTCAGA
This sequence comes from Jamesozyma jinghongensis, assembly GCA_030572895.1. Taxonomy (NCBI): domain Eukaryota; kingdom Fungi; phylum Ascomycota; class Saccharomycetes; order Saccharomycetales; family Saccharomycetaceae; genus Jamesozyma; species Jamesozyma jinghongensis. The sequence continues at coordinate 74,972 of JAJMCG010000021.1, forward strand.
AAAGGCTAAACCACAAGTTGGTAAACCAACACATGAGGAGGAGGATAAACGTAACCCAGATAATGTGACGTTATCTAATTGAAATTGTTGCAAAACTATCTTAATCTCGTCTAAGTGCTGATCTTGAATGTTAGAAATAATAACATGTTGGTTACCTGTTAATCTAAAGTCACCAGAGTTGTTCTTTTGCATCAACTCTGCAACCCTTCTCAAACCTGTCTTTTGCATGAAATTGGGGCAGTCGGCAATTCTACCATTTTCAATAAATGAAGTGAAATGATTCAAGCCTTTTTCGTCTTTAACCCAACCAAAGTAATCGATGTTGGATTTGATCTCAAATTGTTTAGCAGGTTCAAAACTCTTACCCCAAGTTTTTTCAATCGTGTCTTTGAACTTTTCAAAACCAATGGTATCAATAGTATATCTTAAACGAGCATGCTTACGATTACTACGGTCGCCATTATCTCTTTGGAAAATAACAATTGCTTCAATGGCCTTAATAACATCTTCTGGATTCACAAAACCCAACATCTGGCCAACATCTGGCCATGTTTTCTTGTTATTATGAGTGGTACCCATACCTCCACCAGCAAGTAAGTTAAATCCTTCAATAGTTTGGGTCTTGGGATCCACGATAGTAATTAAACCAACGTCACTGGAGTATACATCAACATCGTTATATGGTGGGACTGTAATATTAACCTTGAATTTTCTTGGTAAATAAACTGGGGAGTAAATTGGTTCGACATCCACTAAAGCATTACCACTAACAAGGGTCTTCTTCTTGGTTGGACCATCCCTCCTGTTTTCAAAGATAGATGGCCAGTTTGGATCATCATCACGTTCATCAACCCCTCGCAACCATATTTCATGATATGCAGTGGTCTTGGGTAAAAAGTATTCAGAAATATTCTTAGCAATAATTACTAGCTGGTCATGAAGTTTTGTATTATTTGGAATGGCGGAGATCATGACATCTCTATTAACATCGCCAGAACCAGCTAAAGTGTCCATGAATAAAGTATTCATGGCTCTAATCGTATGCTTGATATCTTGTTTCAATACACCATGTAATTGAAAAGTAGCCCTGTTTGTAACCTTAATAGTACCATTGCCGGTTTCATCTGATAAAGAATCAATCAACATCCATTGTTCTGGTGTTGCGGTACCATGTGGAGTTCTCACTCTAGCCATAAAGGCATAAAGTGGTTCTAACCCTTCCTTCTTACGTGCTTCTCTAACATCACGATCATCTTGCATGTATAATCCATGGTATTTTGCAATTGAAGTATCATTATTACCTATATTACTAGTACTTTTATCAAGCAGACCATCAGCCAACGTACCTCTTAAAAAGTTCGATTGCAACTTGACATCTTCAGCAGTAAAAGGTGTTGGTTCATCAGGAACATCGGTATTGTCTACACCCAAAGCAGTCCATAATTGCTCCTCCCACACCTGGTAGCCCGTTTGAAACCCATCTGCATCTTGGTCATTACCTAGGCCTAATGGAACAATAGAATTACCACTGAGCAACTCCAATCTAGCAAATAAATCCTTCGAGGGCTTGTTGTAGTAACGTGCATCTTCCTTACGAGGCCAGTATTCAGAGTCACCCAAACCAAATACAGAGAAATTCAAACTGGCAAGATCCAAATCAGTGCTACCCTTCAAATCATCCCAGAATCCCTTACCATCCTGTGGAAATTCACCTTGACCGGCAGTGGACGTGATAAAAACAGCATTCTCCTCACCAGCCAGGTCTTCCAAAATGATGTCTTCCATGGACAAAACAGTAGCCTTTAAACCACGAGCAGTCGCACGACGGCCCAAACGAGTAGCAACGCCAGTAGCGTTACCACCATCTGATGCATAGTAGATGTGCAATGGTGGACCAGAAAGACCCTCGAGCAACTGGTCAAGAGCTGCCTTGTCTCTCTTCTCCTGTTTTCTAGTGATAGTATCACTTGCAGAGTTCTTCAAATTTTCCGCTAGCACTGGTAACCTTTGAGTCAATAGAGTCAATTTGTTCTCACGATCCAGGAAATCCTGTAGCTCCTTCCTAATCACAGAGGAGTCCAGCTTGAAGGAGTCTGCGCCATCCGAAACACTTGGATCAAATCTGTATAGCGGCCAGTACCCTGCTTCAACGGCTACCTTGGTTTCCTTTAGCACCTCTAATGGCGTATCATTCTTTTCAGAGTTGTATGGCAAGTATGCAAGAACAATGGATGGACCATTGAACTTTGACGCCTCGATAATGGCCGTCAATAGTTGTGTGTAGGAAGAATACACTGCAACAGACGCCACATACACATTGTGATAGTTCATGGCGTATAGTCCAACGTTCTTCTTGTGGGCACGTGAAATTTCTTGATTGTATGGTTCAGAGTCAATCAACAGCACATTAATGTTCTTCTTGGAGGAGAGCACTTGGTGCACACCAGAGTTACCCAAATCGTAGGACCAGGCATCAGAACCAATCAGCCAATGCGACTTGAATGTGAAGTCGCCCAATGTTGGAGCCTGGGCAAGGATATTTAGAACCGCAGAGTTGTCTTGGTTCGTATTCAAAAGGGTGTATATTTCCTCACTGACAGAATTTGCCTCGTTCAATTGGGCCTCTTCTCCTGTAGACAAGTTCTTGTTGTAGTTGATCCACTTGGATAACAGTTTGACTAATTTCGTAGCATCCTCGGTTGGAAGAGAAGCGTACAATGAGACATCTAAGGACTCCGTGATTAACTCAACAAGCTGCTCACGTTTGTGTTCTTCGTTCAAGTAGTAACCAAACCCATATGCTGGAGACGTTGCGTTGACGGTGTCACTTGAGTATTCATTGAGGATATGTAAGTTTGACGAGAAAAGGTTCTTAAGCACCTTCAAGTACGCGGATTCCAGGTTGAGTACGTTCTTGACTGATGAATGTAACAAGTCAATATACACCTCGTTGTTAGTGTCCTGTGCAGTTGGTTTACCCAGAAACAAATTCTGGACTGGGGTTGTCTTCTTGACATTGCTGACAATGATCTCTAGTGTATCAGCAATGGTATCTTCCGACAACTGACCTACCTTGGACAAGATGACTTGGTCAATGCCCCTCTGGATAAGCTCGTTAAAGTCAACAAAGAAGTCCAGCAGCAATGGCTCAAACCCATGCGCAGAGTCCGAGTCGTCCCTACAGGCACCTTGAACAATGACAATCTTCTTGATGGTCTCTGGAATAGCCTCTAACAATTTTTTGAAATTCCAAGGTCTATAAATATTGATATCGATAAAAGAGGTATCTGCAGGTAAATTAGAAGAAAATTCTTTGTTGTATGGTGACAAATTAATTAGAAGAATAGAAGAATGATTAGACTTCTTTAATGAAAAGTAATCTATATTCTGTTTTGTTAATATGTCCGAAACTGTTTCCTCTTCGGTTGTTTCAATATCATTGTTGTCCATAATTGCATCGAATGAGAGACCTTCTTGTTTGATCTTTTTAAAATTGATATAATGAAACACAGCAGAGTTGGTGCGTTTCACAACTTGGTTTGCTAATTCAGCATTTGTAATAAAATTAAAGGCATCATTTGAGATCAGGGAAGTGTATTTCAAATCCTTGAGAGCTGGAATAACGGAATAATCTTCTAGATCCAAGTCAATATTAATTACTATAGGGTAGTCCTGCAAATAGTATAAATGGGGAAGCGATTTCAATAGAGTAGTCGCATCAGTGAACACAGTGGTTGGTTCACCTTCAGAGATATAATTTTTGATTAAATCAAATGGGTCGTTTCCATTTAAAAGTTGGATTGCATTAATTAATTCAGAATCCGTATCATCCTTTGTGTTTGACGTGTAGAAAGTCTTGTGACTGGAAGAAAGGCTTGAGAGTGTTTGTTTCAAAGATAACTGTAAGCTTTGAGTCATTATTGGTTTGTTTGTTATATGACTATATCCAAGTATCGAGAATAAACATAACCAGCCGCTAGCATGCAATTCACTAAAATATTACCATCTATATATATCAGTTCCCAGAGAGGGCAATTAAACTGTAATTTGCTCTAAGTTGCTCGTCTCAAGGCCTCATCTATGGTTTAGGCGTCCCAACTGTGGCATAGAACACCTCATTTACTTAGAGACAAAACTATCATGTGCAAAGGTCAATTACAGCTAAGCAAATTAGTCACCGTCGTAACATACTCAAACGAGATGCGACAGTCTTGCACATGTACGGCCATACACTCTTAGACATACGGCACAGCTGTGTATATCTCTAAGTTTATTGTTGCAGGAAGATGGCCATCACATTTTCTGGTATCACGTGATTTTGTGCAATATAGTGATAACGACAGCAATTCAGTAGATATTGAGAGCTTTGCGAGTAAATAAAAAGGATTTGGGACTTAGAGAAATCTATTGTGCGGGATAGTTTCTCTTAATTGTGTTGGGATGTGTTGTTGGAAACTGCATTGATATCCACAGTGCATGATATAATCCTTCAGCTCTTATTTACTTTCGGTCAGCGCACTTTGCATTCTACTGAGTTTAGATATATGGTAGAGAATATTCTGGAAGATAAACGATGGGATTATGTAGTAAAAGAAGCAAACAATCACAGCTCCACGGCCTCTGTAGAGCTCGATGGGGTCCTTTTTGCTCAGAATATCAGCAATCAACTGTTTGGCATATTTCTCAGCGCTCATATTCACAACTACAGCATCAGATGAGTTAAGACATTTTAATCCCTCTTTGGAATTATACACTGAATCAGAAGCTAAAGGTTCCCGCGCGATACTCTCATTCTTGTATATATCGGTCTCAACACCACCTGTAATGGAATTTATTACTCTGACTCCAAACGGTTTCATCTCTAAATGCAACCCCCTCGCATATGCATGGATTGCGCTCTTGGTAGCTGAATAATTGACAACAAACGGGAATGTCAAGACACCACAGACAGAGCCAGTAAACACAATCGTGCCCTTAGCTCTAATTAAAAGTGGTGAAAGTTCTCTAGTCATATTTATATGTCCAAACACGTTTACTTTGAAGTTTCCTTCCATCCTCTCAGCTGAAATGTCCAATACAGAGGTCTTACAACCTTGTCCAGCGTTGTTGTAGAGAAGATCGAGCTTTCCACCTGGTAGTTCTTTAGTCAACACTTTCTTAAGTGATTCAATTTCTGACATGCTTGTGATATCCAATTTGTATGGAATTATGATGCCAGAATCGAACTGATCTGCTAACGATTCGAGTGGTGATATTCTTCTCGCACAAGCGTAAACACTGTATCCATTCAAAGCCAGTTCCCTGGTGATTGAGTAACCAATTCCGGAGGAAGCACCGGTTACAACCGCTATCTTTCTTTCATCAGTCATTAGGCTCTTTCTTTGTTATTGCAAGTTGCATTTGTTCTTTGTTATTTTGTTCTCGAATGTGAAAAATTCACCAATTTCTCTAACTCGATACCCACGCTGACTAGGTTTCAAACCTAGGATAGAATCTTATCGTTTTAAGACATAATGTTGTTTTTGGACCTCGACATTATTATAGGTAGATGAGTTATTTGTCATTTCGATTTCATTTTAATGCACAAGTAATCTTCCATGTCTTCTAAGAATATAAAATATACATAACGTAAAACTTTTGATATTTAGTTCTTACCACTTTCCACACTTTGTATAATTTCAAGTTGGATGGTAGTTTATTCCTCACAGATGAGCCGATAACCCCAGACTGTGTCTGTTGAGCCGTAACATTTTTAGGATGATTAATGCAAGAATACTAGAGCATGGAAAATTTACCATAGAAACGAAAAACGATCAGCTGTTACAAATTTTCATTTATAATTGAATAGGCTTGTATAACATCATCTAAGTGTTACTGGTTCATCTGTGGAGTATATTAAACTGTCCAAATTAAAACGTATATAAGTGGCCTAAAATAACGACAATCAAATATTAGAATGTCACACTTTATGTACGTTTTATTTTTGCATATTAGAAAAAAGGAGAAGATTTATTTGGATATTGAAAAACACTGAAATGACTACTAACCTGTCTACCGATAAGGTCAGTCAAGCTCAACAAACAAAACTATATCTTTGAGCGTCATACAAGCCCATCAAACTATAAACAAGAATGCATTTACCGTTTTATCATTTTATGAAACAACAGTAAATCCTCCATGCTGTGCTACTCTTACATTAACTATCCTGAAATTATATGTTCAACATCAACAGTAATGCAATATATAAACATCTTGATATTTAAAGTATCTTCAAATGTTAATAGAAGATTTAATAACTGTCTAATTCTCATAGTGATAAGCTGGGTCGCGTACTTGTTCGCAAGTCTGCTTTAAAATTCCCCATAAAGGGAGAATAATATTGCAGAAACAGATTATTCAAGTTAAGTAGATTTAAAGAGGATTTGAAATAGAAGATACTGATAGATTTGACGGAACACAGATATCGTTTTTTTCAGGTTGAGAGTTTTTAAAAAATTATTAAATATTTCAAATAATTGTTTATTTTATGGTCATACTTCATTAAAAATATTTTCTTACGTATAATATAAAATAAATAATGAGAAAAACATGATGGAATAATATTAAGATCTGCTTTGTAAAACTATCTATATTCTTGACTCAAATAATGTATACCAACATATGGGATATTTGCTTAAAATTATAAAACGAACAGCAACTCAGAAAACCCTACACTTGAAGGAAACATCTTGGTACAACTATTTCAAAGTACCATTTAATGAGCTCACCATACATAAATAACGAAAGTGTATTGAATAAATAAATATTATAGACAAATAAATATATGTACAAAAAATGATCTGGATTTTTTTCTTTAATAAGCTTCTTGAGCAACATCATCATGGAAGTACTTACCTTCTGTAGTTGGCTTAATGACACCTGACCTAATCATAAAATCACCGAAGTGTTCGCCGTCCTCTCTTTCCAAGGCCCACTTCTTAAATAATGGCTTCAATAAATTCAATATATCTGAATCATTAACATTGGCCCTGTAAAGCTTGTTTAATCTTTGACCATAATAACCACCACCTAACATCAAATTATAAGTATTTGGTGCCTTACCAATCAAAGCAATTTCGGCTAACCATGGACGTGAGCAACCATTTGGACAACCTGTCATTCTCATAACAACGGAGTCGTGACGTAGACCATATTCTTCCAAAATATCTTCAATCTTTGTAATTAACTCCGGCAAGTAACGTTCAGATTCAGCCATAGCTAAACCACATGTTGGTAGACCAACACAAGAGGAAGATGATAATCTTAAACCACTAAATTCAGTGTTATCCAGTGAATATTTCTTTAGAATCTTCTTAACTTCATCTAAGTGTTGATCCTCAATATCAGATACCAAAACATGTTGGTTACCAGTTAATCTAAAGTTACCAGAACCGTTCTTTTGCATCAATTCCGCAACCTTTCTCAAACCAGTCTTTTGTAATTGTTCAGCGGTATCAGCGATTCTACCATTTTCGATAAAGGCGGTGAAATGGTTCAAACCAGTTTCATCCTTAACCCATCCAAAGTAATCAATGTTAGATTTAATCTCAAATGGTCTTTCAGAGTCAAAAGTTTTACCCCAAACTTCTTCAACCTTCGCCTTGAAGACATCTTGACCCATATCGTCAATGGTATACTTTAATCGAGCATGCTTACGTTCAACACGATCACCATTGTCTCTTTGAACAATAATAACACCCTCAATTGCACCAATAACATCCTCAGTAGAAACAAAACCTAATAAAGAGGCTGTTCTTGGATAGGTCTTCTTGTTGTTGTGCGTAGTACCCATACCACCACCAGCATACATATTGAAACCCTCTAATATCTCAGTTTCTGGATTGATAATCGCGATTAAGCCAACATCAATAGACCAAACATCAACATCATTGTAGGGAGGAACTGCAATATTAATTTTGAACTTTCTTGGCAAGTAGACTGGAGAGTAAAGTGGTTCAACATCCACCAAAGCATTACCGCTGACTAGAGTCTTCTTCTTGGTTGGACCTTCCTTCCTATTTTCAAAGATCGATGGCCAGTTTGGATCATCATCACGTTCATCAACACCTTGCAACCAAATCTCGTGATAGGCAGTCGTCTTTGGTAAAAAGTACTCTGAAATTTTGTAACCAACATCAGATACTTGCTTATGAACCTTAGCGTTACTTGGTAAAGCTGAAACCATAACATTTCTGTTGACGTCACCACAGGCAGCTAAAGTATCCATTAGAGTAGAATTCATGGCTCTTAAGGAGTGCTTTAAGTCCCGCTTTAAGATACCATGCAATTGGAATGTTGCTCTCGTAGTTAATTTCATGGTACCATTACCAGTTGTATCAGCTAACTTATCTAAAATCAGCCATTGTTCTGGGCTTGCGATACCACCTGGTAATCTAACTCTTGACATAAAGGTAAATAGTGGCTCTAAACCTTGAGACTTACGAATCTCTCTAATATCACGATCATCCTGCATATAACAACCATGGAACTTAGTCAATTGTTTATCATATGGATGGATATCTAATGTGGATTCATCATTCAAACCTTCAACAATGGTACCTCTTAAGAAATCAGAGTTAATCTTCATGTCTTCATTTGTCCATGGTTTTGGTTCATCAGGAACGTCAGTATTGTCTACACCCAAAGCAGTCCATAATTGCTCCTCCCACACCTGGTAGCCCGTTTGAAACCCATCTGCATCTTGGTCATTACCTAGGCCTAATGGAACAATAGAATTACCACTGAGCAACTCCAATCTAGCAAATAAATCCTTCGAGGGCTTGTTGTAGTAACGTGCATCTTCCTTACGAGGCCAGTATTCAGAGTCACCCAAACCAAATACAGAGAAATTCAAACTGGCAAGATCCAAATCAGTGCTACCCTTCAAATCATCCCAGAATCCCTTACCATCCTGTGGAAATTCACCTTGACCGGCAGTGGACGTGATAAAAACAGCATTCTCCTCACCAGCCAGGTCTTCCAAAATGATGTCTTCCATGGACAAAACAGTAGCCTTTAAACCACGAGCAGTCGCACGACGGCCCAAACGAGTAGCAACGCCAGTAGCGTTACCACCATCTGATGCATAGTAGATGTGCAATGGTGGACCAGAAAGACCCTCGAGCAACTGGTCAAGAGCTGCCTTGTCTCTCTTCTCCTGTTTTCTAGTGATAGTATCACTTGCAGAGTTCTTCAAATTTTCCGCTAGCACTGGTAACCTTTGAGTCAATAGAGTCAATTTGTTCTCACGATCCAGGAAATCCTGTAGCTCCTTCCTAATCACAGAGGAGTCCAGCTTGAAGGAGTCTGCGCCATCCGAAACACTTGGATCAAATCTGTATAGCGGCCAGTACCCTGCTTCAACGGCTACCTTGGTTTCCTTTAGCACCTCTAATGGCGTATCATTCTTTTCAGAGTTGTATGGCAAGTATGCAAGAACAATGGATGGACCATTGAACTTTGACGCCTCGATAATGGCCGTCAATAGTTGTGTGTAGGAAGAATACACTGCAACAGACGCCACATACACATTGTGATAGTTCATGGCGTATAGTCCAACGTTCTTCTTGTGGGCACGTGAAATTTCTTGATTGTATGGTTCAGAGTCAATCAACAGCACATTAATGTTCTTCTTGGAGGAGAGCACTTGGTGCACACCAGAGTTACCCAAATCGTAGGACCAGGCATCAGAACCAATCAGCCAATGCGACTTGAATGTGAAGTCGCCCAATGTTGGAGCCTGGGCAAGGATATTTAGAACCGCAGAGTTGTCTTGGTTCGTATTCAAAAGGGTGTATATTTCCTCACTGACAGAATTTGCCTCGTTCAATTGGGCCTCTTCTCCTGTAGACAAGTTCTTGTTGTAGTTGATCCACTTGGATAACAGTTTGACTAATTTCGTAGCATCCTCGGTTGGAAGAGAAGCGTACAATGAGACATCTAAGGACTCCGTGATTAACTCAACAAGCTGCTCACGTTTGTGTTCTTCGTTCAAGTAGTAACCAAACCCATATGCTGGAGACGTTGCGTTGACGGTGTCACTTGAGTATTCATTGAGGATATGTAAGTTTGACGAGAAAAGGTTCTTAAGCACCTTCAAGTACGCGGATTCCAGGTTGAGTACGTTCTTGACTGATGAATGTAACAAGTCAATATACACCTCGTTGTTAGTGTCCTGTGCAGTTGGTTTACCCAGAAACAAATTCTGGACTGGGGTTGTCTTCTTGACATTGCTGACAATGATCTCTAGTGTATCAGCAATGGTATCTTCCGACAACTGACCTACCTTGGACAAGATGACTTGGTCAATGCCCCTCTGGATAAGCTCGTTAAAGTCAACAAAGAAGTCCAGCAGCAATGGCTCAAACCCATGCGCAGAGTCCGAGTCGTCTCTACAGGCACCTTGAACAATGACAATCTTCTTGATGGTCTCTGGAATATTCATTAATAAGTTTTCAAAATCCCATGGCCTGTAGACATTAATGTTTAATAAAAATGAATCCTTTGGATGACATTTTGCAAATTCGTAGAAATAAGAGGATAAATTGACAATTAATACAGAGGCAGATTCATCTGAGGGAGCCACTGAAAAATGATCAACTCTGTTCTCATACAAATAAATGTCAACCTCTGGTTTGTAGTTTGTCTCTGAGTCCTTCTTGGGCTCTTCAATATTTGTACTCAAGTTGAAATTCTTAATATGGTCATAATTGATGTAATTGATAACTGGGGTTTTAGTCTCTAAAGCAATCTGATTCGCTGATTTGGCGTGTCTGATGGTATCATCACCAAAATTGGAGACAAATACCACGAAGTTCAAGTCCTTTAACGCTGGGATCACAGAGTAATCCTGCAAATTCAAGTCAACGTTAATCACGACTGGCTTGTTTTCCAATAGGTATAAATGCGGAAGAGACTTCAATAGAATCGTTTCATCCGTGAAAACAGTAACCAATTTATCTTCGGAGATTTGATCCTTAATTAAATCAAAGGGATCGTTATCTCTAAGAAGCTTCGTAGCTTTCACGCCCTTAGAAAGAAGCTCTTCATCCTTAGTGGCTACGGTATAAAAAATCTTGCTTCCCTCAGGCAGCTGAGCAACCTCAGCAAGTAATTCATGAAGGGATAAATCAGCAGCACCAGTCATAGTCTAAAATTTATTTCTCTATATCCTTTCGTATAGTCCGTTTTACAGAGTAAGGTTCCAATCAAAAAACCAAACTCTAAAACCCAATGTCTCAGAAGCAACTGCAAAAACCTTGAGTTTAAATAAAGGACGCCACTGCCTTTAAGATATTTACTTCTAACATTGACACACTCCTAGCCACTTTCATAATATATTCCCTATATGTCTCATTTCCCATCACGGGGACTCATTGTGGGAAACACTGTACAAAATCACGTGAAAGTGACAAATCATGTGATATTTTATAAAGTCACGTGAAAATATCAAATATTTTTAGGGTGTAATTAAAACCCTAACTAATTTAGTAAAAACCTAACTTTTTGCAACACCGAACCCTACTTTTGTGTCACATTTTGGATATTGTTTCCCATTTTAACTTGTTAGTAGTACTATTGTAGATGCAAACGAGGCTCTATAAAGGCATCTAAACCGGAGAAGGAGATATCGAGGGACTTCCAGATTTTTTGTTTAGCTGGGTTTTGCACAGATAGTTTCGACCCATGCCCTAGAGCGCACTTTAACTTTCATTATAAATACAGAATAGCAAACTGATGTCTGATAACAATACGAATCCACTATTTAATAGGCTGAGAGCCAACAGAAAGACCCAATTGAAACAGGTCCAACTGTCCTCATCGCTGGCGAACAATCCGAGGACAACCAATACCACCCATGCCAATAGCCTCTCATTGACTGCTGGGAATCTCATAGTAGGTTCCAATCAGAATATAAGGATTAAGAACAATACATTGAGTGTCTCAAGGGAGCAACTAATTTCTCCCGTGGAACGATCCAGTGAAACAGGTGAGGTAAATATAGATGTAAAGACTACTTCACTTAGTGGGGTGCCTCGAACATTGCACCATAATAATAAATCACATCTCCTGGAAATAACGTACCATGAGTCGAGAGTTTCTGATGAATTGATTTTGATGAATTTAGAACATTTCAAAGATATTAATGAGGGGGACCTATGTGAATTAAAGACCTATAATAACCATATAAGGTCCACCAAGGAGGATACATCAAAACAGAATAACAATGTCGAAAACAAGAAAATATACTTTATCGCTAAGGATAATAAAAATAGTGCATGGTCAAGTGCAGACAAATCACACACACTAGAACTAAATATCAATAAGAACAAAAAGGAGCTAGAGAATGACACTCAATATCATATTCGGTTGAAAAATTTGAACGCAAATTCATTATCAATGCTATCGGGACAATTACAATCATTGATTGACATACCACCCAAATCGAAGATTTGGATTAAAGTCAAGGACAAGAGACAATACGAGACTGATCTGATAGAGATTAATATCAAGGACTGTTTCCTTAATAGAGGTGATATGTGGGGTTTATCCTCACAGCTAGTCAATACTTGTATCTTTTCGGGACAAAGACTCACATTTATTGACTCAATAAGAGGCACAGTAAAAGGAATATACCGAGACGGGAAGAAAGTTTTATCAGGTTATATTGGTGACAATACAAGGGTGGTGTTTCGTTCGGAATCTGCAAAATTAATATTTCTCATTCAGATTACTGAGGAGATGTGGAATTTTGAAGAGACTGGAGAAAAATTATTTCAAAAAATGGTTAATTCTTTATTTCCAAAGATATTTAAAAAATGGAAAACTATCAATACCCATCATTCCATTACCATTGCATTTGCTATATCAATGGACCTTTCTGATGCACCTTTTAAGGATTTAAAACCAGGTGAAAAATTAAAGAACCCGGTAGATTATTTCCGTATTGTGGTGGATCAAGTTAATATTATACATTGGGTCGAAATTATGGAGACTTTAAAGATTGAATTTTTGAACATTAGAAATGACTTATTGAATAAAAAGACTGACAAAGGGTATAATATTATAAAAGGGAGATTTGCTCCTGCTATAAAATCAAACTTTTTAGAGTTAATTAATTTTGCTACTACTGTTCTCGTGGACCCATTCAGACAAGTAGACCTACGTCATACAACTACTCATGTGATGATAATTACACCAGGTTCAGGTCTTTACGATGTAGACTATGATTTGTTGAATTTAACAGGGAGGAAATTATTATCATTGGAGATGACAATGGACCTAATTTGTCTATCAAGAGCTCCATTGCACATTGTACCTCTCTTCAGATATCTGGATTATGAAGAAAACCTGCATCATTGCATTCCAAACTGGTTGAGTATCTTCTTTTGGAATGACAGTGCAAAGGACACAGAAGAATGGAAGCCAAGATGTAAGATTTATGATTTACAAATGATGGGGTTGACTGATAATGAAATCGCTGAACAAGCTGAGATCCCGTTCTTGCATATAGATAATAAAAATACAAACTCAATTGAAAAGTTAATTAAGAAATATGACAAAAATTTATTCAACTTTCCAAAATATCAAAACCCAAAGGGAGCAAGAAGAACCAGCTCTCAAAAATCGGATAATACTGGATCACCGCCAAAGGATAAAAGAACTCTACCGCAACTAAATGTAAAGACCAATCTAACTTGGAAATTACCGACATACTCTGAACCGGTAGTAGAAGGTGCACAGAAGTTTGATGTTACAGCAGATTTGTGCATGACTTCAGACACAGACGGTGATGTCGATATGGATATTGAAGTTAATACGCCAACTTCAATTACGACTAATACTGCAACGACTTCTCCGACTACAACAGGTAATAGTGCCAAAAATTTAAACAGTTCAATGGCTTTAGATTCTCTAAAAGGTTTAACAAAGAAAAATTCAGTGAAAGAGTTTACAAAACGATTTATAACAAGGTTTAGCAATCCCGCTAGTCGAGATTCAACACTCCACAAAAATGGCAAAAAAAATGAATCATCAATTCTACCATCGAGGGATATCAATGGTGATAACAACAAAAATCTCTTGAATAAAACCAACTCAGAACAAAGTTTGATTATCAAGAAAAACTTGTCAATATTTAAAGCTAATAATAATCATGATAATCTCAGCGCATCTCCCAATGATAGGAGTTCATTTAATGAGTCAATAGAAACACATACGTCTTCTATACGAAAATCGGCAAGCCCGAATTACACAATTTACAAAGACAACAATAAAAATAAATCAAATACCATCAATAATTTAGTTCACGTGTCGACTAGAAGAGCCTTTGCAAATGAAGAGGTTGAGTTTAAATTCGACAATTATGTTTACACATCAAACGAAACTTGGATTGAAATAAAAAATCCATCTGTCCCTGTCAGCACTGAGATGGCAGCTCATTTGTTACCAGTCCGTTGGAAAGATGTTTGGCCTTCCTTTGTAGCAAAGAAGTATAGTAAATGGCGTTCATTTACAACACCTGCAGATTTACCTATCACTATATCGTCCTTCCCAAGTAAGGAGGATTTTGAAAAAAATTTCTTTTTTAGAAACCATTCTGTAACACTTAACATTGATCAAGAGGCATATCAAAACTATAGAGACCTTTTAAGAAATATGATTTATATGAGATTAGTAACTGGATTCCAACTATGTGTGGGTAATCAGGTAGAGAGAGCTGCGCAATCTAAGGGAAATGATGCTGAAGATGGATCCATTGTGGCCAAATATATTGATAATAGAAGCTGGAATAGTATTAAGATATACATGATGATCGATTCAGAGATCCATAGAATTACTTGTGGGCAAAATGGTACCATCGAAGTTCAAAGATATCTAAGGAAAAATGATGTAAGCCCATTTGAACAAGTTCCAAGTTACATCCCTCTGATTAAAACCCGTTATGAAAATAATTACAGAGATTCTATGATTGATCCGATTCATACAAAACGTGCCTCTCTAAATTGGAACCAGATAGACCAAGTTTTAGCAGGCTATGGCGACTATATATTAGATAAAAAATGGCATGGATTCAGATCAAAGTTTGTTGTTTTACCTGCTAATATTTCATCTGGTACCAACTCTTTGGTAATTAACGGTAAAAATGAAACTTTAACTCCAGAAGAATTACGTGTGGAGGGTCTTCGTCGTTTAATAAGCTCAATAACAAGAGCGAAATTAAAAACCAAAAAGGAAAAATTAGAGAAGAACACCAAGAAAGATGATATTCAGCCGGAAGTTACATTTTATACTGGTTCATTCTTTAATTTCATGAACGATCAACATGAAGCTTTCAGCAAGTCAAATTCTACCTCCAAACGGTCCATTTTCACTAACCAGAAGAAGCTTTTAACGAAAAGTGTCGAACTTTATAAATTGGCACATGAGATGCAACATGGGGAAAACAAGATTACTTTAGTAAATCGAAATTGGCATTGGAAAAGGCATCAACGTTGTTTCATTGGTACAGAGATGGTTACTTGGCTACTTACAAACTTTGATGATATCGAAACACGAGATGAGGCAGTTGAATATGGCCAGTCTATAATGGATCAAGGTTTATTTGCTCACGTTTTAAGCAAGCATAGCTTTTTGGATGGCCACTATTTTTATCAATTTACTTCTGACTACAGAATTAACTCTCAAGAGTTGGAAAAAATTAATTCAGATCACACATCGAACCCTGAATCTACGAACAGAAAACCATCTGTTGGCACTGCTTCAGAAATAGCGCCTTTATCATTAGTTACAAGTTCTACTTCTTACAATTCAGGTGATGATCAAACCATATACAATTCCTCTAAGAAGCCAATCGTACGTTTAAGTGATGCTATTGTTATTGACATCGATCCATTAGGCAAATCTTATAGACAAGAAACATGTACTGTTCATTATGACAAATTTCACAATCCGGACCATTGTTTCCACATTAGGTTGGAATGGCTGGCAACAACTCCAAAACTAATCGATGACTTATTAGGTAATTGGTCAAGAATATGTGAGAGGTATGGGCTGCTACTAGTTGAGCTTCCTTGGGAAGAATTGTGTACTATCCCGTCCATGAATCCATTCCATTCTTTCTTGGAAATTTCCTTAGTGATAAATCCTTGGCTTGATCCAGAGTTTAATGATAGTGAATTATTTGCAGAAAATAAATTTTACTACCATATTCAACTACTAAAGAAATCTGGTTTCCTTCTTGATAACAGAGCATCCAAGTTTCTACAAGAAAATGCACAAAGTTTTGAGGTGATGTACTCATGGGGTAAGCCACAATTTAAATATGGTCAGTACATACACAACACGGGCGCGTATATTGCAGAAATTAGGGAAACTGGTGATCTTTTCTTAGCTCCGAATAATATACATATTTCAAGAGTTACGCCGGGTAGTACAAATGCTAAATACCGCTCTTCAATGAAGAATGTAGTTGATCATCAAACAATTATGACAAACTTTAAAAGGACTTGTGGTAACTACGGAGACTTGAGAAACGTATTTTTGGAAATCAAGGAAAATTGGTTGACAACACGTAAGGCAGACGAGTTTTAATTCATCAACATTATTGGAATAGACAGCATAGTTTTAGGGCATTTAACTTTCATAAAACTAAATAAAAACGTCAGAATCATCATATACTTTTTATTACAAGTATGTATGTACATATATTATTAACCTTCAGTCCGTGAAGGAATTCTATAATTACATGAATTTCAATGAAATTATGGAAATTTGTCAACTAGGGCCTTAATTCTATCAAATGCTTCTTTTTTACTCACACGCTTCTTAATGGAGCTCACTTTTGTTCCCGTATGAGTTGGAGAGTTGGTCTGTGACAAGATATCTGGCGTAACTGTTGGTGTTAGAGATACGGTTGTCTCTTTATCCCCTTTATTATTGGATTCAATTTCTACAACTGTGTTTGATTTTAATTTTGGAAGGTAAAAGAAATTAAAGTACAATAAAAGGCAAGCTGCATCAAAGCCAATACCATTATTACCTTTCTTCAGTTGATAAGCATATTTCAAACCGTTCATAGATTCTTCATTGTAATCTACAGCTTTAAAGTCTTTATAAAGTTCTTGGCTCACAACCAAGAAATGCTTATAATTCAATGATGGAAGTAAATTTTCAACGTATTTCTTTTCATCAACACCGAGTCTCATAGCAACACACTTATTGTAACTTTTAATTGCATAATCAGTAGCTTCATTAACATATGCCATCCCTGAACCAAACCTTCTGATCTTCTTGATAACCAATGCGATGGAATTAAAATCTTTAGTTTCCAATAGCAAGGTTATGTAAAATATCACATACTCATAAGTGTAGACAAAATGCTTACCGTGCCTTTCAAAATCAGGTTTCCAAATGTTGACTAGGTTTTTGGTATTCTTAATAGATATCATATTATCCATTTCTTCCAGGGCACCTTTAACATCCTGAAATTCTGTGAATAAAATTTTCGCAATCCTAAATTGAGATCTGTGTTGCATTTTCTTCTTATCAAGTGTATTTAAAAACCTTAATAATTCAATTACCTTAGTATAGAATTCTTTTTTAAGGTGGTCTTCCAAACTAATATTTTCAAGTATCCAAAATTCATTTTCTCTCCTAAATAATTCATTATCCATTGCAATTAATTGCAAAGCTGCATCGGGTTTAATAAAATCCTTAGTCACCATTTTGTAACACATATTAATGAGGAAATAATGAGGCTCTATAATAGGGTCCTTGTTATTTGATGCTGCAATGGCCAGAAGACAGGACTCAATAATATTTTCATAAGCCTGTCTACCATAATTTCGTTTATCGATTTTGAATAACAATTTGGATATATGATAATAATTGAACCAACTCGGAGAACAATCGTTCGTTTTAAACAATGAACTCTTTAGCAAGTCATTCGCACGAGTAAAAGATAACAAAATTGCTTGTTCAATATTAAAGTCAGAAATGGTAACAATATCCTTGGATTTAATTTCTTTTACATTCCCATCCTTTGAAAGTTTTAGAACTGCTTCTCCACGTTTCCAGGAAAAACAGAGTTTATCCATAGGCTTGTAATAACCACTCATCAATTCTTTACCAAGTGCTTCCAAGTTCCATTGTATAATCTTCTGTTCTTCAAAGTGTCTTTCGTCCTTGCTGTTGAATATACGTAATGACATCAAATAACACAATATTGCTTTTCTTTGAGTATCAGCAGTAGTTCTCTTTTTCTCCGGTACAGTTAATTTATCAGATGTCCAAATTAAATCGTCTTCTACAATATAGGAAAAGCATCTACCAAGCATATACCAACTCTCAAATCTCTTTGTATTATAAAGAATATCATTTCTTAAAGTTCTGATAATTGAGTCCAATTCCGAAGGTCTTGCTTGCATCGACTTTTTACGAATTCTGTAGAGATTCATTGATTGAACACTAGCAACATAATATATACCAGCATTCATACCTTCCTGTAGATCATCGTTTGGTGTTGTCAACATCAATAAATTTCTACCCCTCATAGAATCCTTGAACAGTTTAGCTGTTATTGGTTTAGACAAGTAATCTTCAAATAAGTATTTATTCCTCGATATTATATGATTATCAGAGAGAGACGGATCACCAACAGATTCAATAATGTTATCCAAAACTTGCTTTAGAGAAGTTTTATTGCTACTTGAGAGTAAAGGATTTGTATCCCTGTACTGTAATTTCATCAGGTATATACCCAAAGGCAAAGAATTCTTTTTTTCCATGTCTTTAGGCTTTGTATTATGCTGTGCCGGATTGTAACTATCTCCTGTAATCATATAATGGTACTTACACCACATCACTTGCTTCAATTGAGAATATGCATCGTTATTAATGAACCGACAAAGTAATTCTTCTGAAAGATCCAAGAAATAACCATCTGCTGCATCACAGAATGAGAATTCTCCAACTAGGGAATGAATGCACCAAATAAGATTGGTTGTCAATGTTGCCCGTTGTTCTGGTAGTTTTTCCAGGGTTTCAATATCATAAAAATAAAGTATTAAAGTAGCAAGGCCCAAAATGTAATCCTTCATTTTACCTGATGTCTTGACTGCTAGTTGGAAAAATGTTTTCCAAGAATTTCTGACTTCTCTTACACTCTGGAAATATAACACTGGGTAGAACAAAAAGAAAACATAGAACAACAGGTTCATTTGATCTTTATTAATCCTTATTTCACTTGATTGCCACTTATTATATTTGAGAACATGTAATATATTCAAAGTGAATTGACCCACTGAGGACATGATAGTTAAAAGCAATTGTTTTTGTGATTGAGGTGTTTGATCCATTTTATCAGATGATTCCAATTCGTTTTTAAGTAGAAATAAAATATGGAAATAATTTTGTAACGTGGAATTCAAATTATGTTGATTGGCATAATAAGAGAATAACACACCCCACAGTTTGATTTTCAGCATAAATGGTGCTTTTGATACAAAATCTACCATTTCTGAGTCAACGGGTATCGAATTGACATAATTTGGATGCAAGCTTTTCAAAAGTATATTCTCAAGTAGAGATAAATGTTTCATATTCTCTAGCTTAACCATTTCTTCTTCCTTAGAGGAATCATCTTTGGGTACATTATGGACTAAAGTGAGACTTCTAATAATATTTATTTTTCTCACCTGTGATAAAACGGCAGCTGTATTTAAAGATGGAATATGCTTATAGTTCGGATATGTAATATCAACGTTGGTATCCAATCTCTTCAATAAGTTTTCAATTGAAACTAGCAATTCTAATAAAGTATTATTCGTAATTTCATTCGTCAGTTGTATGAAACAATAATCTGCCCAGCGAAAATATAACTCTTTGTAGATGCTTTCAGTTTCTTCCCCGGAAGAGATTTTTAACAATATAGCCCATCTGTTAATTTTCCTTTCCAGTTTCTTTCGTTTCGATTTTAATTCTGATATTTTGTTTCCATGAGACTTTTTGGAAGATATCTCCTCATAAACTTTCCCTAATATATCAATTAAAATTTCAAAGATTGACAACCCAAGATACCAATATGTGTCAAGATTATTAGAAACAAAGTCAAACAGACTCTTTTCACTGCCCAAAATAATGGAAACTACAGAATCAAATAATTCTTGACTCCATAGATACTTGGAAACCAGTCTATCCGAATAATTTGGATTCAGTAAAGCATTAAGAAATATGAATCGAACTTTATGGAAATGTGGCTTTTCGTTATTAATAGTATCCATGAATGACCCTAATCCGGTGGTTGTTAAAGGCTGTGAAGTATGGGATAGGTAATTTTTTTCTTCTAGAATATTTGATTTCAATAATGAGTTTAACTCCAATAGTTCTTCTCTGTTTTCCGAATCAGATACCCTGGAATTACCCTTGGTTTCGTCTCGACTAAAAATCTCAGTATGCCAACTATCCCAATCCCTCAAACATTTATATAAAGTATCACAAGGACTATTGGAATGATGGAATGTCACAGCCTCCATGGAAAATTGGTTTAATTCAACAGGGGTTTTGTAATCTAATGAAACCAACAAGGATTGGAAATCGTAGAAGAATTGTTCATGAATTCGAATTGATTGTATATCAGAAACTGCTTCTTCTCCGAATTCTTTTTCTTTGAACCGTTTGCTGCTTCTTTGAACTTGCACTGCTGGACTATCATTTGGGGCGATTCTTTTCAAATTTTTGGTTTCATCAGTGTTACTAACGTCCAAATTATGCTTATCATCATTTTGATCAGTCTCTAATCGCCCATTCACCTCCTCTATGGCCTCTCCGCTTACACCCGCCTGTTTAAAAATTTCATTGGAATCTTCTGAAGGTTGATCAATTACAGCAAATGAAATTCTTTCAATGGGATCTTCAATTTCGTTATATGGATCATAATCTTTACCCAAAAGTGAAAACGCCTTAGTATATGGTATATATTGATAAATCGACAAAGCTATTTCCTCCCAATTCAGTTTGTTGAGATATAAAGTAATAATCTCCATCCTTTTCGATTCTTTCTCGTCTTTAACTACTTTCTTTTGAACGAAATCTAACAGTGGATTTAACTTAAATGCTTCAGTTCTCCTCTCATCGATTTCGCAATTTAGTGTTGAAATAATGGATCTATCTTGAACAGAATCATTCATTTCCTTTAACAGAGTGTTATATTCCAGCACAAATTTGCTTAGCTGAGGTAATAACTTACCTCTTCTACGTCCCAAGATTGATAATTGGTTATCCTTTCTGGTTAATTCGTTTTCTAGCAGAAGTCTTTCCAATTTTCTAGACTTGAAACTGTAAAATATTTGAACTAATAGCTCAATCACACTCGTATCTGGATCGTCATGCTGAATTGCCTCTAATAAATCCTCTAACACTCTCATTATCTCATTTATCACCTCTTGCGCTTCTTTAGTATCATATGTTTGCAATAAATGCGAATAATAGTACATCCCTCGATTACGGAAAGCTAAATAACGCAAACGATCTAGCGTAGGGGAGGATGTTCTAAATATACCTACTCTATCCTTCTTTAAGACATCTAAATCAAACAATTCCCCAAACTTTTGATCAGTCTTTTCATAATCTTTATCATTCAATGAGAGTAATGCTTCTTGAAAGATTTTGAAACCTTCTTCAATTTGCAATTCTCTGGAATGCTCCTCTGCCTCGACTTGTTCATCCTGAGGAGACAAATTGATGGCATTAAATGTTGACATTATGTATGTTTCTTTATATCAACTATGATCAGTTTTTACCTCTATCCTTCAATTTGCTGTTTGCTGACATAGAGCAACTGAATTACGTATGTCAAAAATTTGGCGTTTTTGTTAATTCGAAAAGTGTAAATAGATTTTTGAAAAGCTGTTGTAGTAAAATCTGTCTATAAATTCAAAATAATAAGATGAATTACCTAATCGAATATCTCCCTAGAATCAATTACATATCTGTAGTTGTAGATGGCGCTTTAGAAGTTGATGTATTATCCATGGATAGAACCACTAACAAACTGGTGCTAAAATACAAAGAAACACAGAATGAGGTATTAAAAATTAAGACAATACATCTACTAGACGGTATTACTTTGATAGATCAAACACCAGAATTTGCTCAGGGAAGGGCTGGTGAGTTTTCTTTGCGGTTGAAGGCCCTGCCTAATGAGGAACATAATGCATTGCTGAAGACTACTATATTGGATACACTTGAAGAGGGCAAATGGACTAAGAAACAATTGAATCAGGTCAAACCATTTAGAATTCAATGTTTAAATTGCAGCAGTGATATTATCTTTAAAGATAACTGCCTACGATTGAATGACATGCCTTCTGAGAATTGGAAGGAATTGATGGATTATTGGCATTGTCACAAACCAACAATTGATGGTAAGGAAATTCCATATTCAGAGATGTACAATTCCTTGAAACCTGCGGTAAAAGAGATCTTAGTAAGTGGCTCATATTTTTTAACAGATCCAATGACCTTAAATGAATATGTATCAATAAAAAACAATGACATACATTGTAAAAGCTGTATGGAAACGCTGGGTGAAATTACAGCTGATTCGCTCTACAAAATACAGAAATGGAGTTTAAAATTAGTTCACAATAGTGGAGAGGACATATTTAATGCTGGTGACGATATATTACTATCATTATTGAATTATGCAAGAAACCGTTCAGGTAGGTATATGATTATCAAATACCAAAATACAGATATATTACTCTGGTTGTTCTCTGTTGGTACCAGTGTTATTTTGTCTAATGGGACGTACCTATCCGATGCTATGAAGATATTATACACAAATGATCTTACTTTAATATCCAATGTACGAAAACGTCAAGATATAGACGAGGTTACTGTTTTAAGAGAACCGTTTGAGGAATGTACGAAACGGTTGGCTGCCTCCAACGCCCTGCTGCCTCCAATTATGCGCAAATTCGGCGCTTGGTCTGTAAGTTTTATACAATTGCATGCATTTAACACTAAAAATAAGTATAGATATATACATATCTGATTAAATTACTTAATTCACTTACTATTGTTTATATCAAATAGATAATTATCTAAACTGAAAAATTATTTATGACTTCTGAAAAAAAAATACTGATCAGGGTCAAAATCTCTATTGTTCAATAGATTGAAAGAACAACTATTGGAATACTGAGAAGGTTATCTATATAATGGTCGAAATTATAACCAATTTAGATGGGGAACAGATCATAAGGAGAACAAAAGAGGATGAAGATTCCCAATTTTCATTCACAGACATAGTTGACCGTGTAGACATCCTACCTGACAACTATGAAGAAATCAAAGAATTTCAAGAAAATATTTACTATATGACTACACATACTAAACAAAAAATTGGGTATGTTCCTAGGTTTGTGGTTGAGGAGCTCATGAGAGCTGATGCAGATATTTGTAACAAGACGTTTCTGGTCGATGAATTAAAACGTGAGATCAGTTTCATATCTGAGAAATTTGATGATAGAAACGATTCATTTGATAGGTTAGCTAGAAAGATGCGCGACAAGTCTAATATAGAAGACCTGAAGGGCTGGAGAGATGAAAAATATTGTGTTTGGTATCAAAGAGAACCGTATGTGCTGATCGAACGTGCAATGGCAGGCTTATTAGGAATTATAACATACGGTACTCACATCAATGGATATGTCATTGACCCTCAGACTAAAGAAATTAAGTTTTGGATTCCAAGAAGATCTGCTACTAAATCAACTTGGCCACTTATGTTAGATAACATAGTCGCAGGTGGGATAGGATATCCATGTGGCATATATGAAACTTGTTTCAAGGAAGCACTAGAAGAAGCAAACCTAAAGAAGGAAATCATTGAAGCAAACATGAAGGCAGCTGGCGTTGTTTCATACTTATATTACCAAGGTGATTATAAGAAAGATAAATTCAACAGTCAGAAGAGTTATATCGTTGGAGAAATTGAGTATGTATATGATTTAAAATTACCTGTTGATGTTATTCCTACCCCAAATGATGGGGAAGTGGATAGATTCGATTTGCTGACTTTGGATGAAACAATTAAGGCTCTCCAACGCAAGGAATTTAAACCAAACTGCGCTCTTGTCATGACTGATTTCTTAATAAGACACGGTTACATTACACCGAGCAACGAACCAAACTTCCTTGAATTGGTAACAAGAATGCACAGAAAGGTCCCATTCCCGACTAGAAACTAAACATCGTTAATACATAATCGATATTTTCGTGAAACAGGTACGTTAATGGAAATAGACAGCTGTATGTAAAAACAATCTAATTTTAAACAATATAAAAGTCCCTAAGCTCTTATTTAGCAAAGTTCAACTTAATATCAAACCACTGTCTGCTTTGGACTTGTTGTGGTGTCAAGGAAACATCACCGTAAACAAGTGGTGCAAAGTAAATGAAGAACGCAAACAAAGCAATAGAGGCACATAAATAGAAGACACTTAGGAATTTTGTGTAGACAGCTGGATTATTGTCGAAGGAAGCATCCGAAATTTCCTCATCCTTTGATGGATCTAGCGACTTACAATCACTGAAAACAACTTCCCATAAAGCTGCAGTAAACATTGCTAAGATCAAATGGGCTGGCAAATAATGATGTAAAAATTTTTGACGATGCATTAAGAAGAATGGGAAGTAATGACAACCCCAGCCAACAACAAAAAATGCCAAGGGACCATAAAGTTTCTCTCTGGTAAACCTGTTCAAAGCGTAGTAACCACGTTGTCTGGTTATCAAATCAGCAAGAACAATACCCAAGTATACACATAGGGAAACGACTTGTAACCAGAAACCAACTATGTTACCCGTAAAGAAAATTTGTTTTCTTTCACTATCCTTAGTCCAAAACGAAACACCACTTAGGGCCCCTGGCCAGGATTGTGGTTGAGAGGCAAATGGATGATCAGCAGATAATTTGTTGTTTTGTTCGAACATGGATTTTTGAATTTCAAACCATTTCTTGAAAAAACCTAGTGGCTTGATAACCTTTGGAACGTAGACCTTTCTTTCTTCACTTAAATTAGTAATGTCACCAACGGTCCAAGTGTTTTCTGGATCAACGACCTTCTTGTTACCGTTGACTTCCTGTTGACCAAAACCCCATTCTGGAAGGAACTCATCATTATGAGTCCATAAAGCAACCATGGTATCAGCATGAACAATACGGAAGGAAACAGATTGACTTTTTAGTCTATGACCACCGTCATTTTTCTTAATTGGTTGCAAAATGAAGACTGTTTCTTTATAAGCATCGCCGTTGGCCTTTTCTTCATCAACAGTGGTGACTTCTTCATTGGTTGGGTACAATGGAGAAGCAACATCATGGGCTAATAAATAAGTGTTTGTGGCAATATGTCTTAGTCTAACTTCATCATTTAATAAGACTGGGTTACCCAATTTGTTGGTAAACTTCCTAGTTGGTAAGATTTCCCATTCATTGTTAATATCTGGGAACCCGTAACCCGTAACTTGTTGACCCTGAGAGGAGACACGTCCATCTTCATAACGTAGCGGATAATTTCCGATGTGAGAATGTAAAAATGCCTCAGTTTCGGTGTGCTTTAATGTGATAATATCATAGTAATGAACTTCTTTCGAGTTCATAGTTAATACAGAGTCCCTTAACGTTTCTTGGAATTCAGCAGACATAAAGTTGTCACCTGTACCAGAAGTGTTTAAGATTTGGAAATGAACCCAGAACCACCATAAGTAAACAACAAATGGGACTAGCACAAGGCCGTTTAATCTTCTACTGAAATGTCTCATGAAGCATCTCAAGGTCAAACCACTACGGATATCTAATAATTGCCATAAGTTGACAAGAACAGCGATACCAATTGCAGCGTAAGTCATAACACCAATATATTTAGTAGAAATAACAAATGATAGGGATAAACCAGTTAAGTATAACCAAATGTACCAATTCAATGAAAATGGTGCAATTAGCTGAACTTTGTAGAAACGGACATAACAGTAGAAGGTTGCAGCGATGGAAATAATTAAGATAGCATCTAATAAAATCAATCTAGTTTCAATGACGTGGGCGTTATCAATGGCAACTAATAATGCACCAAAAAAACAAGTGATTGCTCTAAAGTTCAATTCTTTTAGGGTGTTGAATAACAGAGGAACTGTTAGAGTACCTAAAAGAGCATTGAAAGAACGGTAAGCAATGAATGGAGCTTGATGTTTTTCATAACTCATACCAATCTCTTCAAATTTGAAAGAACCGTCATAACCACGTAAAAACCCAATAAAAGCAATCATCATCTTAGCAAAAGGAGGATGCACATCGAAGAAAAATGATCTTTCTAAGTAATAAGATGCAAACTTACCAAAATGAACTTCGTCAAAGACAACTTCCTTTGGATACCAAATCTTGTAAAATCTAACAATAAATGCAATGGCAGTGACCAAAAAACACCAAGTTTGGTATTTACCCTCGGAATCCGATCTTTCTTTCAATAACCATGTAGTACTTAGTTGTTGGTAGGAACTTAGACCCTTATTATATTTAAATTCTGGTTCATCGACATCAACGGTTTTACCTCTACCGTTATGCTTCTTTGGAGGAGCCATTCTTATCTAGTTGAAGATCTATATTTTTTTAGGTAACTTGAATTTAATTGTTCAATGATTAAATAGTTAATTTTTCATTTACGTGTTCAGTTTGTTACAATGATTTTTTCTTTGTTAACGCGAAGGGGGAAAATTTCTATGAGTGATTGACTTGAGATGATTTACATTATGATTAGCAAACGATTTAGGTGAAATTGATTATAATTTTACTGATATAATGAGTGCAACTATGAACTATTATATATCGAATATTTTTTTTATTTCATTGGCCCCTTTAATGGTTAAAATTCGATTGAAAGGTCTGATTGAATGATATGCCACTGAAATTGACTATATATCAACCAAACCAATTCATTAATTATATAAATAGATATTCATCACTTTCAAGATAATTGAGTGTTATGTTAGTTTATTTCTTATTTAACAATAATAAAAAATATTGGGGGAAAGTAAGGTGATATATGATAAAAATGGATATCTTCGTCTTACATGTAACCAATACTTAGCTTAAGGGTGTTGTAGTTCGATTGCTAAAATTCTCAAGCCCCTATCCTTACGACATTTAAATGACAATTAATATTAAACAATTGTTGAAGTTTTTGTTATACAAATATGTAAAGTTATAGATAGATTAAAAAGAGATATATTAAATATTTTCCATTTCAAAACTTACTTATAAGTTTTGTTGAGCTCTTCTTCTGTCACGTTCTTCAGCAATAGATAACTTAATACCCTTACCCTTTGGTAAAGAGATGTATGGCTTACCTGGTTCAC
>JAJMCG010000022.1:0-100577 GCA_030572895.1 Jamesozyma jinghongensis
CCACTAATTTGATGACTGTGCGAACCTCAATTCTCTAGTCTTATAATTTATGTCATCATTTTTACAATTGTATAATAATATTCTAGTCACATGAACAAATATTTATTCATTTATACTATCGACACATGGATAAATGCTGCTTCTTGTTCCAACAATTATAATGTTCTAGGATAATCTCTATAATTGTTCTCGAACATTCTACTCATTCCCAGAAAATATCTTCTGTCTATCATTCGGATATCTTACCTTACTCACGGTTATCTACCTATATCTCATATGATCATTTCCGACAGTTATGATCTGTGCACTGTACGGTAAGTTAACTGTTGTTGTGTTTTGCGGGTTAAACTTTATAGTCTGTTTTAGGCTACATTTAACAACTGGTGGCAGACCTAATGTACAACACATGTTATGAATGTTATTTACAACCTTAATTCTTTAATATCAAAGGTTGTAAATAACATTCATAACAACACACACTATTGTAATATAATCTGGTATGATTACGGATGTAGTCGGATTTAGTCGGAGGTGTTCGGAGTGGAAGCGCGGGTATTAATATAGTTATATATTAATGGTAATCGGTTCGGATCGTAACTGAGTCTTACTATTGTATTGTACTTATTCTTCTGATTCTTTCTACTAAATAATAATAACTAATGAGAGAGAATAATTCTTGATTGAACTCGGGAATTATCTCTGTTTATATCTGTTCAGATTCTGGTTGATACGTTAGTGTTTTACAAGAAAAAACTTGATGCGTTAATTGCTCGTCAAGTTATTTTAAGGTACAATTAACAACTCGTGTCAGATCTAATGTACAACACACACATAAGAAAGCGCCATGTTAGTATAGTGGCTAGTACACGTCGTTGTGGCCGACGAAACCCTTGTTCGATTCTAGGACATGGCAAGCTTTATTTTTTTAAATTTTGTCTTAAAAAACGCGTAATGTATAACTTTTGCACTGATATAATTCATTGACCGCGACTTCATTATACGAAGTAAATACGTTGATAAGTTTTTCTCTTTATAGATAGATGTATATATTGAATCGCATATTAATATATATTAATATCATAAGCTTATGAAAACTATACGAAGGAAGTAACTTCGAAGAATCGCTTTAAGTAGTAAATTTGGAAGATAGAATTAGCGACAACAACACCAACTTGGAAGACAGACCACCATTTGACACGGTCGTTTGTGGATTCAGCGGTGTTTCTATGGGTTCTTTCTCTAATGACAATGTAACCCTGTTCATCCTTAACTTCACGAACTAACTTGGCTAACTTTCTAACGGCACCATCCAGGGTGTTTTCACTTTCATCATTAGCATCAATGTAAACAACACCATGGATGTTGAAAGTGACATCCTTAGTTGTAATTCTATCTTGGTTGACGAAACAGTATTGGAATTTACCACTGTATGGCGCCAACAAGCTTACTTCACCATGAGAGGAAGAGATTTCACTCTTTAGGACCTCATTTCTGTCTGGACCATATATTAAAAAGTCACCATATAATTGGGAGTTAGATTGTGGGTCTCTGTCACCGTATTGGTAAGAGATAGCTAACTCGTCACCTTTACTCAAATCCTCGTAAAAACATCTACGACCGAAGGCTGGAAGGAGGACATTGTGAGCGGCTGTTATAAAGGCCAAATAACTGACGGCTAGGATCTGTGTGGTGATGGAGAATTTCATAGTTCAGTGGGGTTCTGTGACTGATCTAAAGTTTTAATGAATATTATTTTTTTTTTTTCGTGTTGGTTTCCTTCTTATTTTTTTTTCATGCTTCGTTGTTCACATAGTAGAAAAGTCTGGAGGAAAGAAAGAGATGCAGAGATAACAGTCTTCAAATGAAATAAGAAGCATATAATGTCTCGGAAGGTCATTATAATATAATAAATGATAGTTTTATATGATTTTGGCTTACTAAATAAAAAATATGTAAATATAGGACACATTTATGTCACGTGATCCAGTTTATCACGGGATTTTACAAAAGGGGAACTAATAAAATGTTTCACTCTTTCTTTTGAAGAAGAAATCATCACTGCAGAAGTACAGGGTCTATCATCCATCCGCTACGTTTGCTCAGATGTCGGATTACATTGAACCAGACACCCCAATAAACCAGGGGGCCAATTCTCAAAATACTTACACAGAGCCTTTGGGCACAGTCAACGGATTTACCGATGTCTCGATTCCTTTTGAGACTGTGAACATGGACCTGGGGGACGACGATGCAGTGGGTAGTGCTCCTAAACAAAAGAGGGGCACTTTGGATGAAACTGTTTTACAAACTATAAAGAGAGACCTCGTTGATATTAACTCAACATTGAAGAAAGTCGTATACCCCCATTTCCCAACAAGAACCCTGCTAGCAGGCTCCTTAGCTGAGGCTACGGCCTCTGAACAGAATAGAAGCACAGATGGAACTAGGAATATTGAGGATATCTCCGCCAACTGTGACCTTTGGGCCCCATTATTCTTTGTGATAACGTACTCATTATGTGTGTCACATGCTAAATCTCTCTTCTCGAGCCTTTTTGTTCTCTGTTGGACCATGTTGCTCATAATGTCACTACATCTAAGACTTACTAAACCCCAAGAGAACGTAAATTTGATTACATACTTTTCCCTTGCCGGTTACTGTCTATTCCCACAAGTTGTGAACGCCGTTCTATCGCAGATTATCCTTCCCATCTTCTTCAAGATAGGTGGGGAAGACAACCACTGGGGTGTCAGAATACTCACACTTTTAAGGCTACTCACACTCATTCTCTGTTTAGTGTGGTCTTTAACTTCCCTGGCCCTGGTCACGAACAGTAGAGGTTTTATCCAGATCTTCCCTCTGGGTCTATGTATACTCGTCCTCGCCTGGCTCTCCACTGTGCTGTAGATCCACTACATACATATATATAGACTCATATACGAACTTCGAATTTACAGTCACCGATACTTCATTATTACAATTCTTGTTTTATAAGCAACACAAGCAATATACTTCCATCCAATAAATCGAAAACACGAAGGCGAAACCATATATAAGATTCTCCGTGTTTCTTAAGGGAGACTCCTGATCGCTAATAAAGTAATCATCAATACACAAAGCCCAAAACAGATAAACAAATAGAGAAGATGCCATTACTCCAGCCATCTTCTTGTAGTTGTTACCAACTACAAATGCCGTGGCTTCCCAAGGGGCCACCTTATGATACCCTGGACGGACCCGCACTTAAGAAACTGACGTTGGAGAGTAGAACAGGGGCTGCTGTCTTGCTTACAAGGTCCAGTATTTACGTACAGGGGGGACTAACGATCCCACTAAGTATAGAGAAGGTTGATATGCTGGGGATACAGAAGGAGTTCATCTTTTATTTTGCAAAGTCGAAGAATAAGAGTGACAAGTTTCAGACTCTGTCACAATGGATTAGTTCGGAAACGTTCCAATTGGATCTCATTTCTAGAGAGTGGAGACATATTCCTTGCACAATGGAAGAGGAGGAACTGGATTTAGGTAGAGAAACTGAGAGAGATGAGATTGAGTCCCTATTTTGCCCTATGGCGGGGAGGTTATACCATTCTATGTGCTATGTTGACGGGGCACTTTATGTATACGGTGGGTTGAAACAAGCACCAAATAGTGAGTATGCACTAATTGCCACCAATGAATTGTGGAGACTAGATCTAACTACAAAAGTATGGACTTTGCTGAGCAATGACTCTAAAATGGCCGGTAGATTTAACCATTCCATGCATGTTAAGAATGAAAATGTTGATTCAAAGGATACTAAGCTTATAATTGTTGGTGGGTTAGACAACCTCAATGGGCCAGTCATTGACATCGATGTTTATAACTTGACACAAGGTTGTTGGCAAGATAATGTCCCCAATGCAGAACAATTCAAGTTGGTTGCCAACATTGAGAATAAACCAATATCGTTGACAACACAGAGTAATTTTAGTCTACTTGTGGAAAACAACGAGGCTAAAGTCCCAGCTTTGATAGTGTACACGCCAAATAACCAATATATCAAGCGTAAATGTGATAGTAATGATTCAAATTCATCTATCGACTCCCTAAAACCTAATGTAATAGATGATAATGATGCTGGTGATGATGACGAAAATAAGATTGCATCCCCAATTGCCACATTACCGATAATGTCTAATTCCCGAGGAATGAAAATGGCATATAACACTGTTCAATCTGTTGAAATGTTGAAGGAATCCTTTAATCTGAAATTTCCAAGCGGTGCATATTTCGGTTACAACGTCATTATTGGTGGGTTTTACCCAAATTGCAAAGCATCGGATTTTTATTGTTTCGTATATGATATTCCATCAGGTAGATGGACCAGAGTTAGTATCATATGTACTGATTCCGATATTACCAAGCACAGGTTTTGGAAACTATTTGTATGGGAATCACATCACCAGACATTGCTCCTTGGAACCAAGATGGATGAGGGAGAGTTGCCAACCGTCCAGAAATTTGATCATTTACTGGCATTTGGCTTACCCATGATTAATGCATTTAATAAAGTATTGTTACCTCAACATCCAGTAAGTCCATCACATGCAACCAGAAATAAGAGTCTCGTGTCAAATATATCTAGCATACAGAATTTTGAGGATGTCATTCAACAACAATTAGCATTCGATAATTCCGACGAAATTAATAGGAGAAGTTCAAGTTACCCAAGTTTTGATTCTAACGTTGCTTCCCAATTTGAAAATTATATCCGCTATATATCTCCATCGGTTGAATTAACGTCCATCAGATCAGTGTTTCCACCATATGCGATGATCTTAGGTAAGGATGCCTTGGACAAATACGGTGATCAAATTTCAGACTTTGAATTTGTAACTAGTGAAGGTGATTCTATTTCCGTTCCATTATATTTGATAAGAAAAAGGTGGGGTAGGTACTTTGACTCATTACTAGCTAAGAGTTACTCTAAATCATTAGCAGAGTATGAGGAAACAGGTACACAATCTACATTGTTAGGTTTAAATTCACCACTTTCACCGAAAACTACAAGTAGGGGGAACTCTAGAAGTATGTCTATAGAGGGACGAAATATGTCAACTGCCTCCTCATTAGGTTCCTCGTCAAATTTTTTTAACAAGCATCAGGGACAACAATCTTTTTCCAATAATTCTAGTAGCAGGAATGAAACTCTTCCAGAAATTCATGGAAATCATCAGAGTCATTCTTTGAATGAAACGCCAAGTAGAATTTCAAATAAGGAAATTTTTGGGCAAACATATTATCCACAACATAACACAATATACGATGATGAGAGTGCTGATCCGGTATCTCCACCTTCCAAAGGTCTTGGAGCTGATATAGGGACCAAAAGTTACTGGAACGAGGATGCACGCTCAGCCCCAACATTAAGAAGAGGGACAAATTCAACTACTAGTTCCTCAACTGGAATGATCTTCAGAGTTCCATTCCCAGAGAAGCCGATTCAAGAAAATCCTTTACAGGAAAAATCAATTTGGTCAGAAATTACGCCTTCTAGAAGAAGGTCAGCAGTGTCTGATTCCATCCCAGAAGGGTTACAAAATAAAAATATACAAATTCGTCGTTTTTCGCATTCCGGAGCAATGGATCCTTTTAATAATGGATCCTCTCCCAATTCCTACAATAAAGTTTCCAAATTTACTTTCAAATATCCTGGAAGTTCTAGAAGTTCGATATCTTGGGCAAATTCATCACCCTTCGTAAGTAGAAGAAATAGTAGCGTTAGCTCAATGGGAGCGGGAATGCAAAATATTCCAATTCCACCACAACCTGAAATCCCAACAGAACCTGTGCCAATAGCTCCATTCTTAAAGGCATTCCGTTCTATACGTAGTCACTCCATGGATTCTAATTCTTTTTCTTTCAAGGATAATCAGTTAAACTCAAGTAGAAGCTCGTATTTTTCAAATACAATTAATCCAGAAGTAAAGCACATTACTTCAGGTTTGAATAACTTAGCTTTGGACAGACAGATGCTGGAAGAGAATAGAAAAGTATCAGATGTTCCCACTGAAGAAAGTCAAATGAATTCATCTAATGTTAATCAATTTCAATCATCTGGGAAACCAAGTGTTGCGACCACTTCAGAAAGTGTTCGCACCAACAATACTCTGGGCACTAGCGATACCGTGTTTACAGATAGAAGTGCATCTTCCGATAACAGTACTGGAGAGAATACAGATTTTGAATATTTGAAATCAATGAAATTAGAGCCACTAGTAATCCCTAGATGCCTTTATTTACCTTGGCCTACCAGCTCAGTCAAGGCCCTTACTGAGTTTTTTTACACTGGTCAAGCAAACAGCAAGTGGTTATTGGCGCCAGTTGCGCTCGATTTATTGGTTATGGCTAAACTGTATGAAATTCCTTTGTTATACAGTATAATAGCAGAAATGTTATATTCAATTTTAGGCCGTAAAGAGGATGGTCTGTTTATTGCATGTACTTCACTTCGGCATGCCTTTGTTGATGAAATTAAGAAATATTTTTCTGGTGATGAAGAGAAGATTGACAGCTATTTGAAAACCAATAGTGATTATAGAGAAATAGTTAGGTTGAATAAGGCCTTGAACGAAATTGATAACGGCTTTTTCGATGTCGAGATTTTAAAGAAGAATTCTAGATATGTATCAGTAAGCACTGTGGGTAGTCTTGTAACTGATCAACTAGATGGAGGTCAGTCGAGAGAGTCAACTAGTGGTTCTATCGGTGGTTACATTCCAATGGGATATGGAGGCTCTTTTTCGAGAGATAGTCATGCATCAATTGGATCACTCAATTTGCCGCCAGTTTCACCGAAAATGTCACTCTCTGGATTATCTCCCCGTATGAAGAAAAAGTCTAGTCTAAGTAGGGAGATTGATCCGCTTACTTATGATGCTGAACAGGAAAGCTTAGATAAATCGAAGTTGAGATTTTCCAAAGCTCAAGAGGGAGCGCAGGGAATTCTCTTGAAAAATCTTTATAAGTGGAAAGACTTGGGTTCTGATGAGGATAACGAAAATACTAGTCTAAGCTCTTCAAGCAGCGATAACAGTTCTATGGATGAAGGGGAGGAAGTCGATCTTAAAACTGTCGCTGATTTTGATAATGCTGATACTGAAGTGGACTCTTCAGCAAGAATATTAGATGCAAGAACAGCTAAGAAAGGAAGTGACAGCGATATTAGCGCAAACAATGAGAAAGTTCAACCGGTTTCTGCCCACACAAAGAGCCTAAGAGCAGCTTTTGATGATCATTTTTCTGGATTAGATATGCCGTCATTACATAAGATGAAAAAGAAATTAAGACAAGCTGAGGAAAACTATGAAGATTCGATTGATCCATTAATGAAAATTAATTCTGTTTTACAAACACCTGGAAGGCGTCAAAGTCTATTTGGAAACAAAAGTGTCGCAGGTTCTGCCAGCAGAAGAGGTAGTGAAAAAAATTTTAAGGATGTATCTTCGAATGATGATTATAGTATTTTATCGTTAGCAAACATGGCGTCTCCAAATGCATTACCACCAGTTGACTATATCATAAAATTTATTTATAAGACTACTGTTCTAGTCAATGATATCAAACTAATGATTAGATGTCTTGATTGTCTGGAAATTTCAAAAAATCTTAAGATAGTTAAAAAGTCATTAACCGCAGAAATGTTGAGAATGGAAACAGAATTCAGAAATTCCTCATCACCTTCAGCTAATTCGAAGATTTAAGATACATATATATAGATATATCTAGATTATCTAGACAAGATTTATTTAATATTAAACAATTTCGTTAGATTTTACCTCGTATATCTAAGTATTAGTTTGAGCAGGGGATTTTTGGGTCTTAAGGAGTGAAATACTTAAATCCGGAAAGTAAACTGTTGGAACTGTAATATATTACAGATATGCGGTGTCGTACAATGCGATGTTGCTGTTCAGATAATTTATATATAAAACGGATATTTTTCCAACTTATATAATCTTCTATATCTTTATATTTATAGACTCTTTCTCACTTAATGAGAGAGAGGAGCTCTGCTGCAACCAAAGGACTCGTAGTTCTAGTTGTCAGTATTCAATATACCATTTAAAGCCTACTCTTTTTAACATTCTAAGATAAACATCTGTTTTGGAATAATTTTTGTCATATTTTGTTTATTTTTCAATATAATAAGTGTTTTAGTAATATGAAGTTTATGAATTAAAGCCAAACCTGTAAAAAAAAATAAATAAATGGAAAAAAGTGATAACTAGTGATATTCTTATTGCAGTAGAATTAATCGATATATATGCAGTTAAAGCAACCCAAAACTTATTTCAACATAAGAAAGCTTCAATACAAATAAAGAAACCAATCAATAATCTGACATAGACATTTTTTGCCACATGACTGATGTATTATCTACCTACCTTGGAAAGTCAATCAACGCCTTACCAACCCCTAGCTTTGTGATTCAAGAGGACAAATTCGATGAAAATTGTAAGCTAATGCTAGAAAACGTGAATGAGTTAAGAGAAGTTACGAATCACCCAATTTCTTTTCGTGCCCATGTCAAGACTAACAAGACCTTTAAAGGTACACTCAAGCAGTTAGGGCATGGCTTAGTTACAAATCCAACAGATTCAATTGTTGTATCTACTATCAAGGAAGCGACCGAATTGCTCAACGTTCAGGATAGTCTAGGTCAAGAATACATTAAGGATATTTGCTTTGGGTTACCTGCCTGTGTCCCAGGTATCATTGAACAATTGAGTGCGCTATCCAGGCGTTGTGAATCTTTAAGAATATTTGTTGATAATATCGAACATTTGGAAAATTTAGTTAGTTTTGGTAGACCAGGTAATAATCAAAAGTGGTCATTATTTGTAAAAGTGGATATGGGAACTCATAGAGCTGGTTTAGTTAATGATTCAGAAGAATTTCAGGAGTTGATAGAAAAAATTATGGACCCAAATGTTATCGAAGTTGCAGATTTGTACGGTTTTTATGCACATGCTGGCCACAGCTATCATGTTAAAAACATTGTAGATGCTCACAAGTTATTATTAGATGAAATTATCGCTGTTAATGTAGCCGTAAAATTCATCTCTGATCGTTATCCCAATTTTGATTCACCCAAACTTGTTATGTCTGTAGGGGCAACACCAACTACAAATACTTTAAGAATTAGAGATGAGCCAATGTTACTTTCTTACATTAAGCAAAAGCTAATCGGTATGTTAGAAATCCATTGCGGTAACTACTGTCTATATGACCTGCAACAAGTTTCCACGGGCTGCATAAGAAACTCCGAAATATCTGGATATGTCATAGGATCTGTCCTTTCATCTTACACAACAAGAAGAGAAGTATTGACTAACACTGGTGTTTTGTCCTTGACTAGAGAATCGTCCAATTTCAAAGGATTCGGTCATTGCATTCCATTGCATGATTTATTGAAGGACTCTCAATATGAAATCAAATGGTATGTTGACCGATTATCTCAAGAACATGGAATTTTGAGGTTAACTGAGGATGCTCCTGAGTCAACACCGTTGTTAAAGCTCGGCACAAAAATAGCAATTTTGCCTCAACATGCATGTATTGCGATGGCTCAGTTCCCTTATTATTTCATAGTCGACAAAAAGGGGATTGTCATTGATGTTTGGACGCCCTTTCAAAAGTGGTAAGAATGACAAGCAAATTTATATATAGCATAATCATTGCTATACATATAATTTACAAATTTATTTGATCTACATACTTACGACCGTTTATTCATGGTGTATAATAATAATCTTAGGTTTTTCGGTCATGGTTGACGATGAAAATTTTTTTGAGTTTCCGATGCAAGCACATATATTTTTCACATACTACATATTATCTTCTAATATCTCGAGTGAAACTCCATTTACAATCAAAAGTAGCTATCACTCCTCAGTCCATTTAGTGTTAGGATGTCCACCGCCATTACATGGGAGGAATTGTCCCCTAAGATGGAAATATGTCTCAACGAATCCCCATTATCCGTCAGATATGCTTACCTACATGATTTACAAAAATTGGTCAAGTCTGAGTCCTTAGAGGCTCCTCAATTAGGTCAAGTATCGATTATATTATTAAAAACTTATAGAACTTACAGTGACGTAAAGTCCAAGAAATTAGTTTCTTCACTATTTATTGACATCCTAACTTTAGAACCTAGATTATTAGAAAAGTATACCCAATTTATTTTAGAACAATCTTCAAAGAACCCAGGTTCCAAATCTTTAACGAATTATCTACATTTGCTTGATTGGGTTCATTTGTTTTTAATGTTTGCTGCGAAGAAGAAAGAAGCATTTGAGGACCAATTTAAAAAACTTATTGAGGCTCACACTTATGTTACTTTTGGTGTTGAAACTGCTCTTGATAATGCTGAAGAAACCAAAAAGTCTTCTGGCCAGAGAAATCAACACCGGAGCAGAGTCCGTCATAGCATTTTACAATTATCAACTAAGATGTTTGTAAGCCTATTCAGCAAAAATGAGAGTGTTTCTCACAACGCTGATTTGATCGTTAAGTTTTTACTAGAAGAGTATGCTACTGCAAAGCTACCTATCACTGGTATTATTATCATTATGGGCGCTTTAACGCAATCGGGATTACAACTATTATCCACCCAACCTGCGTTATATGACTTAATAAAAGACAAATATGCTGGAAAATACTGCGAATTCATTGGAAAGGAAGTTATTTTAGGTAAGAATCCCCCATCTACTTTTTGTTTAGAAGTTTCTTTACCTCCATTTCTGATGGAGTTTGTTTCGGATGATATATTTGCAACCCAATTTGTTCCAAATATCGAAAAGCAAAACTTAAGATCACCAGAATTAGGGTTTACCATCTCTGCTGAGTTGTACGCTGGTGTCAACTCCCAAAAGGTCAACTTATTAAAAAATTTTGTTTCCTCGAAAATCATGAATCAGTCATTCTCATCTTTCAAGAGTTCCAAAGAAGCCACAAGAGGTGCTGCATTAAGCGCAACTATTGCCTTACTTTCAACTCTGAACAAGGAAAACACAGAAGCTGCTGATTTGAAGAAATTGGTTGAAGAAATCTTTAAGAACATAAAAACAAATCTGAATGCTGACTACAAATCACTTGTGTCAAACATCTTAATTAGAGTTCCAACTCTTTACCAAGATTGTTCTTCTCTAATTGTCAAGGGATTATCTATATATGTCCCTAAGGAAGCAAATGAAACTGCCTTAATGTTGATGTTGAATGTTTTTTTAACTCACTATTTTTACTTGGAAAGTCAAAACCCGGAAACTGACAAGATTATTAGTAACGGTTTCGCAGAGAAAAAGCTGAATCTAAGGAAAATCTGGTTTTCCTCTTTCTTAAAAAACTCTAAATATGCTTCAAATGCGGTCAGAGAATTTTTTGGAGGGGATTGTTTAGATTTTGTTCAAGAAACATTAACATACCATCAAAAGCATGACCATGCTACCATTTTTTCATGTATTCAGTATATCGATAATATTAATACATCGGACTCTCCGGAACTACAGAAGAAAATCAACGATATTATAAGGTCTCTTCCAACAGATTTTGCTTTCGGTCAAGCTTTAGTCACTATTACTATGTCTACTGAATTACAATCAATTGAACGTTTGCATGCTGTTGAATTGCTGAATAATCTTTTTAGAAATGACCCGGAACTTATAGGTATGAATGTCGCCAAGGCTTTGGAGAATAGAATCTCAGATGTTCAAAACAATTCAGAAGATGGTGTATCTTACAGATATAGCACTCCAGTTTTTAACGCCATTTCACAGTCAGTTGAGGACAAGGCCGCATTACAAAAGGTCCTAATTGAAGAACTTGCCATCTCTCAATACAAGTCCTTTAACCTTAAGAATGGTTGGGCCAGTTTAGTACAAAATGCTAGAATGGATCCAGCTGACATAATTGGAGACAATGCCACGGAAATTATTGCTAAGTTAGATACAATAATCAAAAATCCAAATCTTTCTGATTCTGAATTAACGCATTGTGCTTTGAAAGCGGCTGCATATATTTGCTTCATCAACCCTGATGTTTTTACTCCGTTGTTGGTTAAGGTTATTGAATCTGCTTTAGATGTTGAAGGAATTACCAAGTATACCGACGAAGATTTTGAAATTTTTGCTGGTGAAGAAGGCACTATGGTTATCGATATTTTGGAAAAGAAGAATTCTAAGAAGCTTTCAGATAAGAATACAAAGGATTACGAAACTTTGAAATGGGAAGAGAGTATCAGAAAGGAACAATCTAAAAAGGTTGTGAAAAAATATACAAAAGAGGAAAAGGTACTGGTTGACGAACAATTATCTAAAGAGTCGGTAATCAGAAGAGGTATGTCTGAAGTTATTCATCGATTAAGATGTGGTACCGAATTAGTCAACTATTTGAGTACAGATGCTGCACTTGTTGACAATGGGGCTAATATTTGGTTTCCAACTGCTGTCTCACAGTTATTAAAATTAGCGCAAGAAAAGAATATTTCAAGACTTGTTAGAGGTGCTGTAGTTCAATCTTTCCTAAATCTCTCAAATAATACTTCTGAAAGATTAGGTCCAATTAGACTTTTTATTGGTTTAGCTATTTTGCGTGTCCATATGGTCGAAAATATCTCAGTTAATTTTACTCAGGAACCATTAGAAGATTTACTGTCCAGAGTGTTATTCAGAGTTAAGTTCGTTTCAAATCAAATTGCCTTAGACTCCATCAGTTTAGCGTACTTATTACCATTATTAATTAATGTTCTCGAAGAAGGTAAGAAGGTTGCTTTAAAGAATGCTGATAAGCCTATCACCAGAACTGAGTTCGTTGAAGAAGATAAGGAAGAAGAACACTTATTATTGGCTATGGATATTATTTCCGTCCATGCAGAAGTATTTGAAGATTCTTCCATTCCTAGAGTTCCTATCATTAACGTCTTGTTATCATTACTTGGTTTAGCATCAAAGGCTAAAATTGCAAAAGATTGCTTTAATGTTTTATGCCAAAGTATTTCCGTTGCGCCAACAGATAAGGACTTAAGTATTATCTTATCCAACTTACTTTCCCCCAATCCATTTGTACGTACAACAGTATTAGAAGCAATCGACAATGAGTTTGAGTTAGAACCTTTCATGAAAACATCTCCAGAAGTTTTTATTTGCAGATTTGAATCTGATGCTACAAACCGTGAACTGGCTGACTTCATATGGGAATTCAATAAATTTACTATTTCTGAGGAATTGCTAATTACACTTTTCTCATTTTTCAATCAAAATGACAGCGGTTTACGTTTATTCACTGCTCGTGCTTTTGCATCTGCTGCATTAACATTGGAACAAAACATGCCGGATTCCCTAACAAAGTACGTCAATTTGTTGATGGATTTCTACAAAGAAAAGGCTGCTCCTCTAGAAAATATTTTAGATGAATTCGGTTTAGTTGCTGTTGCCGCATCTCAACGTAAAGACCCTTGGCAGGATAGAAGCACCGCTGCTATTGCATTATATCAATTAGCCAGCAGCTTACCAGAAGATAACAGCTGTGTTTTTGATGTGATTAGATTTTTAATTGAGGATGGTGCGTTAGGAGACAGAGAACCATTAGTTCGTCAAGAAATGAAGGAAGCCGGCATTGAAATTATTACTTTGCATGGTGCTCAAAAATCTGAAGCCTTAATTCCAATTTTTGAACAATCATTATCTTCCAAGACCTCAAGCACTATCAAGGAAAACACAATTATTCTTTATGGTTCATTAGCTAGACATCTACAATCTAATGACCCTAGAATCAAAACTATCATTGATAGATTATTAACCACTTTAGATACACCTTCATCTGAAGTCCAGCAAGCAATTTCTGAATGTATTGCTCCTTTAGTTTTCCAATTTAGACCAAAGGTCGAAGAATATATTGCTCAATTAACTGGTAGATTATTAGACCCATCCTTATCCACTACCGTACGTAAGGGTTCTGCCTGGGGTATTGCCGGTCTTGTTAAGGGTTACGGTATATCCGCACTTTCCGAGTTTGATATTGTTCGTAACTTGATTGCTGCTGCTGAAGACAAGAAGGAAGCTAAGCGTCGTGAATCTGTTGCATTTGCTTTTGAATATCTATCTAAATCTCTGAAGAAATTTTTTGAACCTTATGTTATTGAAGTGTTACCAAATATTTTAAAGAACTTAGGTGACTCTGTTCCTGAAGTTCGTGATGCGACTGCTGAAGCCACAAAGGCTATTATGGCTCATACTACCAGTTACGGTGTTTTGAAATTAATTCCAGTAGCTGTTGCTAATTTAGATGAAATTGCCTGGAGAACTAAGAGAGGTTCTGTTGAATTACTGGGTAATATGGCTTACTTAGACCCCACTCAACTGTCTGCGTCTCTATCAACTATTATCCCCGAAATTGTTGGTGTTTTGAACGATTCTCACAAGGAAGTTCGTAAAGCTGCTGACGAATCTTTGAAACGTTTCGGTGAAGTTATTAGAAATCCAGAAATTCAAAAGTTAGTCCCAACCCTTATCAAAGCTATCGGTGATCCAACAAAGTATACTGAAGAAGCTTTAGATGCCCTGATTAAAACCCAGTTCGTCCATTACATTGATGGTCCTTCTTTGGCTTTAATTATTCACGTTATCCACCGTGGTATGCACGAAAGATCTGCTAATACGAAGAGAAAGGCTTGTAAGATCGTCGGTAACATGGCAATTTTAGTTGATACCAATGATTTGATCCCATACCTACAACAATTAGTTGATGAAGTTGAAATTGCTATGGTCGACCCTGTTCCAAACACGAGAGCCACTGCTGCTCGTGCTTTAGGTGCTTTGGTCGAAAGACTTGGCGAAGAACAGTTCCCAGATTTGATTCAACGTTTGGTTGATAC
Source organism: Jamesozyma jinghongensis (assembly GCA_030572895.1). NCBI lineage: Eukaryota > Fungi > Ascomycota > Saccharomycetes > Saccharomycetales > Saccharomycetaceae > Jamesozyma > Jamesozyma jinghongensis. The sequence goes on from JAJMCG010000022.1 coordinate 14,918, forward strand.
ATTGAGTGATGAATCCAAGTCTGGTGACCGTCTCGGTTCTGCTCAAGCACTAGCTGAAGTTATCAGTGGTTTAGGTTTATCCAAATTGGACGAATTGTTACCAACTATTTTGGCAGGTGTTTCCAGTTTCCGCACTTACGTTAGAGAAGGTTTCATGCCATTATTGTTGTTTATCCCTATTTGTTTTGGTGCCCAATTTGCACCATACATTAACCAGATCATTCAACCTATTCTTGCAGGTCTTGCCGATGTCGATGAAGATATCCATGAAACTGCTTTGAGAGCTGGTAAGTTAATTGTGAAGAATTATGCTACAAAGGCTATTGATTTATTATTACCTGAGCTTGAAAGAGGTATGTTTGACGCAAATGAACGTATTCGTTTATCTTCTGTTCAGCTATCTGGTGAATTATTATTCCAAGTTACTGGTATCTCCTCTAGAAATGAATTCTCTGAAGAAGATGGTGACCATAGTGGTGAGTTTGCGAACAAGATGGTTGAAGTATTAGGCCAAGAACGTCGTGACAGAGTTTTAGCTGCCTTGTTTGTTTGTAGAAATGATACCTCTGGTATTGTTCGTGCTTCAACCGTTGATGTTTGGAAGGCCCTGGTTCCAAACACCCCTCGTGCTGTCAAGGAAATTCTACCAACTCTAACTAGTATGATTGTCACAAATTTGGCGTCATCATCTGTTGTTTTGCGTAACATTGCTGCCCAAACTCTAGGTGATCTAGTTCGTCGTGTTGGTTCCAATGCTTTATCTCAATTACTACCAACATTGAAAGAATCATTAGAAGAGTCTCAAAACCCAGATTCTAGACAAGGTGTTTGTATCGCATTACACGAGTTAATCGAATCATCTTCTGAAGACTCATTATCTGAATTCCAGGTCATTATTGTTAACATCTTACGTACCACCTTAATCGATGGCGAAGAAAGTGTAAGACAAGCTGCTGCCAGTGCTTTCGACTCTTACCAAGATATTGTCGGCAACCTTGCTATTGATGAAATTTTACCATACATGTTAAATATGTTAGAATCCTCGGAAAACTCTGACAACGCTTTACTAGGTTTACAAGATATCATGTCCACCAAGTCCGATGTTATTTTCCCAATTTTGATTCCAACCTTATTGGCTCCACCTATCGATTCATTCAGAGCTTCTGCTCTAGGTTCCTTAGCTCAAGTTGCCGGTCGTTCCCTTTATAAGCGGTTGTCTACCATCATAAATGCATTAGTTGACTCATTGATTTCCACTTCATCTGAAGAACAAACTCAATCACTTGAAAGTGCTTTAGACAAGATATTCCTGTCCGTTACCGATGAAGAGGGTTTACATCCATTATTACAACAGATTATGTCTCTATTAAAACACGATGATCACAAGAAGCGTGTTGTTGTTCTTGAACGTTTACCAAATTTCTTTGAACACACTGTACTCGATTTTGATTTATATATACCAGATTTCGTATCTAACGCTATATTGTCCTTAGATGATGAAGATCCAAGAATAGTTAGAGGTAACTTCGAAGCACTATCCACTTTGCTAAAGAAGCAAGATAAGCCAATGTTAGAAAGATTAGTCAAGCCTGCAAAACAAAGTCTACAATTGGTTGGTGTGCAAGGGGAGGATTTGGCTGCGTTCACTTTACCAAGAGGTCCAAGTTGCGTCTTACCAATATTCTTACATGGTTTAATGTATGGTTCAAGCGACGAGCGTGAAGCTTCTGCCTTAGCAATTGCGGATATTGTCTCCAAGACGCCAGCTGCTAACTTGAAACCATTTGTCAGTGTTATCACTGGTCCATTGATTCGTGTAGTCGGTGAAAGATTTAATAGTGATATCAAGGCTGCTATCTTATATGCATTAAACATCCTATTTGTTAAGATTCCACAATTCTTGAGACCGTTCATCCCTCAATTGCAAAGAACTTTTGTCAAATCGCTATCTGACGCTTCAAACGAGACTTTACGTTTACGTGCTGCTAAGGCTCTCGGTACTTTGATTGAATACCAACCTCGTGTCGACCCATTAGTTATTGAATTAGTTGGTGGTGCGAAGCAAACTACAGACGAAGGTGTTAAGACTGCAATCTTGAAGGCTTTACTTGAAGTTGTTGCCAAGGCTGGCACTAAATTGAATGAAAACTCCAAGAGCAGTATTGTTAATTTAGTCGAAGAGCAAATGTTAGCTAGTAGCGATAGACTTGCCGTTGCTTATGCAAAATTAATTGGCTCCTTATCTGAAATTTTATCCGATGATGAAGCCAATCATATTTTGACTGAGAAGGTTTTGAACGTAAACTTAGAAGGTAATTCTGGTAAGTTCTCTATTTTAACCTTGAACTCCTTTTTAAAGGATGCTCCATTGCACATTATTAGACCTGATTTAATTGATAAATTCGTTTCTTATACCATTAAGGCAATGGAATCTACCGATGTCTACTTCAGCGAAAATGGTATTATTGCTGCTGGTAAGATGTTATTACTGGAAGGCGAAACCAAATCTCCATACTCTAAGATAGAAGGTACCGCACCATTCTCTATTGGCGAAGATAACATTAAGTCTTTGATGGAATGTTTAGCTAAGTGTATGGTCCAACCACCTTGTAATTCTACCGACTCCAGAAGATTAGGCTTAGTTGTTGTTAGAACTTTGGCTAGATTTAAGTTCGATGAGTGTGTTAGGCCCTCATTGGATACGATAGGTTTATCAACGTTCTCTTGTTTACGTGATCCTGTCATTCCAATTAAGTTAGCTGCTGAAAAAGCTTACCTTGCCATCTTCAGATTAGTTGAAGAGCCTGAAATGGAATCTTTCAACAACTGGTTTACCGCTATTTCCGCAGATAAAACAGTTCTGGAAAACGTTATTGGTACTGATATCCAAACTAGATCCATTGGTGATTACACGAAGAGGGTTGGAAAGAGATTAGCTAATGTTGAAAGAGAAAGAATTTCTGCAGGTGGAGATGCCGAGACCATGTTCAGCGATAGGTTCGAAGATGAATCTGAAATCTGGGCTATTGGTGGCGTTGAATTAAAAACCGACATTTAAGTGTAAATGAATCATAATCTGTCAATTAGTTTGTAAAAAAATACTTATATATAAAATTTTAAACAATATTAGAATATTATAAAAGTCCTTCAAATTATTCAGTTATGAAGCGTACTTGAATTTCTTAATTCTCAACATAATCAATAAACTTCCAAATTAGCTTTTCTAGTAGAGGGAAGTGTTGCCACCACAATAAGTCATTATTGTTAGTTGCAGCAGGATAGCCAAGGATCCAAAGAATTATTATGGTGAAAACTCCTTTCATAAGCAGTCTGTATGTAATGTTACTTATTAGCACAATACATAAAACCTTGGAGATGACTTTCAACTTATCTATCGTTAATTGCTTGCATGACATATTATTTGCATTGATATCTTGGTTTGCTGCTATTCATTTCTGATGTTTACTATTAGAATTAAGATTTTATTTTTCATGTTTCGCCTTTTAGTGTTTCACAAATGTTAGATAGAGTAATTTGAATGCTGCTTCGATGAATACTTATTTACGTAAATGCTTATTTATTTATCAATACCAATTATCATATTAGCTCTCGTATCATGCTATTTTCCTTCTCAATCTGGGTCAATCTCCAAGAGTCATCAGCTTCATTTAGTTCGTTAATCTCATCTTCTTCATCTTGTGTTAACCCTGTGATATCCTGCGTCGGTATCACTTCAGCATCCATTCTAACACTTGGAGAACCTTGCATAAATCTAATGTTCTCCAGACACCGAATTCTTACATCTTCTAAATACTTCTTCGAGTTTTTATTTTCATACAAATCATCTAATACTGGATATAGTGAGTAATCAGGTCCGAATGCTTCTCTAAACGGTAAATTATCTGGGAGTTCTTTTGGTAATAATACATCGTTTAGGACACCTGTTTCATGTGCCCACAGTCGAGATACATTTCTTGGCGTATAACCACCACCACCTAATACCAACATTGGAATACCAAATGATTTGACATATTTTACACATTCGCCATGCGCTTTAATATTCAGGTTGAAGCAACCCAGACGATCATGTCCTAGCGAATCAGCACCACATTGTTGAATAATAACTGTTGGTTTAAATGAATTTATTAAAGGATCAATGATCGATTTGAAAAGGTTAATGTATGAATCATCATCAATTCCATCTTCTAAAGGAACATTTAATGCAAAATTTTTACCTCTAGCACAACCGTTTTCATCTAAGTCCCCTGTCCCTGGAAAGAATTCTCCATTGTATTTATGGAATGATATCGTGCAGACTCTATCGGTTGTGTAAAATGCTTCTTGTACACCATCGCCATGATGCAAGTCAATATCGATATACAGGACCCTTGGATGATATCTCAACAAGTTTATAATGGATAACACAATATCATTTACATAGCAGAACCCAGATGGATTGCTCTTTTTTGCGTGATGCAACCCACCAGACCAATTGATTGCAATATCAGACTGATTATTGATCAATTTCCTAGTAGCATCTAACGAGGCCCCAGTATAAAGGGTACTATAATCATAGATATTTTGAAAGATAGGACAATCGTCTCCTATATTGAACTTTTCAAATGTTCCCCTTGGGAACTTGCTAATATTTTCTGGTGTCACTTTGGACAAAAATTGTATATAGTCCTCTGAATGAAACTCTGCCAGTTCCTCATCTGTTGCACTTCTGGTCTCATACAAATCCATTATCCTATGTAGACCATACCCAGAAATCAAATGATCTGTCAACATCAGACGAATCGGTTTCATTGGGTGTCTCACCCCATAATGATAGTTTGATACCTTTGGATTGAAATGATAAGATACCCTTGGAGAGTATGTGGAACCAAACTCAAAGGGTAGCTGATGCTCTTCTGTTTTCTTATCGTAGGCGAACGTCGACGACATAGCAAATGAACGTCTATATATTACAATGATGCGTTCTAATGTGGCTTCCTGATTGAATTATGAAACCCACTGTATATTTTTCGATGTTTCACATAAGTTCGATCATTTTATATATCACTATATACGATGAAACAAAACTGAATCGAAGGCTAATAAGATAGAATAACTTTTATTTACAGTATTCAAAATATTATGAGCCACAGAAGTTAAGACTGTGTGTTTTACAAATGTATCGCCAATTGCAGGGCCTTTTCATTCCCCTTCCTTTAAAACGTTGTGTGGCGTATCGAGAATTCGGAGGCAACACAGTCAAGAAGAACTGTTAAGTATTTATTATATGTCACATCTAAGGGCATAATTGTGATACTTCGTAATGTATTCTTTTCTATAGTTCGCTTCTTTTTACCTGTTTTATCGTAGCGATGCTGTTCTTGTTTAATATTAAACAATTACGAGTTCCCGAGTTTTAAACAACTATTGCCACTCTGAAGAATAATCAAAGAGCAAACCAATAAAACAGACAGAAGGACAATGGTTGACCTAGATTTACTCAGCTTTCTAATAGAGAACCACAATGAGCTTCTTAAGGTGCCTCTTTCAGGCCATCTTAGAGATATATACTCTTTGTTTGTAATGCATCAGCAATTGAATTCTGTGGTATCCATTGATACGTTTGACAACTTTCTCCGATGTTTGAAAGAAATAGAGGGAATTGCTCCAGAGGCTCTAGCATTCAGGGAGACATCACCACTCACAGGAGATGTGCACGAGCGACTAGATTATATTAACGTGTTCCCGTTGAAACTTGTTTATGAACAAACAACTGGACAATCGACCGAGAAATGGACTAATTGCATTACAAAGACTCCTGAAATTAGCATAAACGATGATGATACAGAGGATAGTACAGTAGTAGAGTTGGAGTATGAGGAGGAATCGCAAAAGAATTTGGATCTCGAAAAACTTTTGTCGTTGCTTGATGTGGGCAAGGATAATGAATCACTGACATATAATAATAGCCAACTATCAAAGTATCTGTACAATAAGTTGGAAATCTTACTAGCTAATGAGCCTGCATCCTTTAAACTAGCCCGTGAAAGAGTAAAAGTCGTAGAGCCAATTGCTGAATATATTCCAGTATGTCAAGATTCCAAACATGCATCAAATATGGCAAACGCAGTTTACGTAGTGAACAATAAGATTGTCTCGATCCAATGGTCAAAGCTTAGTAAATTAGAGACAGAGATTCCAGGTTTACTAGACTGTCTACAGTCTCACACTCATTATATTCCAAATATAAAGTCTCAGACAGATCTCTCCCTAGGCGACTGTTCATACCTGGACACATGTCACAAGTTAAACACATGTAGATACCTTCATTATTTGCAATATATTCCAGAACCTCTCAAAGAAAGAGTCAGGGAGGAAACCCAAAAAAAGAATGAGGCCATCGCAAAGAATATCCCACTCTATACACATGGCAATTGTTGTTCATCAATCTCTAAACAGTTATTACCACCACAATGGATCAGATGTGATGTTAGGAAATTTGATTTCAGTATCCTAGGTAAATTCTCGGTAGTTATTGCTGACCCAGCATGGAATATCCATATGAATTTACCTTACGGAACTTGTAACGATATTGAGTTGCTCGAATTACCGTTAGACCAATTACAGGATGAAGGTGTTCTTTTTCTTTGGGTCACTGGTAGAGCCATAGAACTGGGTAAGGAGTCCCTCACCAACTGGGGGTATGAAGTAATCAATGAAATCTCTTGGATCAAGACAAACCAACTAGGGAGAACCATTGTTACCGGTAGAACCGGTCATTGGTTAAATCATTCAAAGGAACATCTATTAGTTGGAGTTAAGGGTGACTCCAAATGGCTCAATAGGCATATCGATATTGACGTTATTGTCTCGACAACGAGAGAGACTAGCAGAAAACCAGATGAGTTATACGGCATAATTGAAAGACTAGTAGGACCACATGCTAGAAAACTTGAGATATTTGGTAGAGACCATAACATTAGACCTGGTTGGGTCACCATTGGAAATCAGCTGACCGGTACCTGCATCCACGAATTGGATGTGAAGAGACGGTACGAGCAATTTGCCAAAACAAACCAAAGGCACACGGTTAATAATGATAATAGTAATAACCAAACTCATCTGTACCATAATAGTAATCACAACAGCAACAGCAGTAGTAGCATCAACAACAACAACAATAAAAGAGGTAAAAACCCTAATAATAAACATGGTAAGGGCCTCAACTCCGATAAATTGAATAGACAACCGTCACAACCACAACAGCAAAACTTCAACAATTACTACTATAATCAGAACTACGGACACGGAACCGTCAGCAATCGTAAAGAAACCCACATGCAGTCTCAGATTCAAAGCGCTCACTATGCATAGACATTGCTATCTCAAACAGATAATCATATAAATACATATATCTCTATCAAAATTCAATATATATTATTAAAAAAATTAAATCGTGTTAATTTTTACATCAAAGAAGATTGACAAAACAGTGCGGTGTACGGATTCACCAAGGATTATATGCAATGAGCCCAAGAAAAGTGTTATTCAAGAAAACTAATATATCAATACATTTACAACTTAATAAAGATATCTTGACCAGTGTATTACTTTATGAGGGACAAAAGCGTATCCACGTGACTTCGAACCAATGAAAGTTCCATACAGATTGCCCGGAGAAATCGATGAAGCCGAAATTACCGTCTGTTTGTTAGCAAATATATAAGGAAGGACAAGGTAATTTCTAAATAGATGAATGAAAGTTAGTCTACCACGATACACTCAAATACAAAATGAACAACGCATTAATTAGACAAAGCATAAGACGCTACGCACAGTTGCCAAAATGGGCTATGGAACCAGCCTTTGGTGCGCCAAACAAGGCTGCTGCCAAGGCCTTCAGAGAATCCCTAGTGGCTACTGAACATCACGCAGAAGGTACCTACAAAATGTGGATGAAAATCTCTTATTTAGTTGCTGGCCCAGCTATCTTATTAACTACTGTCAACACCTACTTTGTCGAAAAGGAACACGCTGAACACAGAGCTCATCTAAGACATGTTCCAGACAAGGACTGGCCAAAGGATTATGAATTCATGAACATCAGATCAAAGCCATTCTTCTGGGGTAACGGTGACCAAACTTTATTCTGGAACCCAGTGGTTAATAGACACATCAATCATGAAGATGATTAATTTATTTAATTAGTAGATTTTATTTATTCGTATTCGTATTCTAAATGTATGGTAATTTTAAAGCACAATGAATGATAAAGTTTAATTTGCTTATCAATCCTCCGATAACCTCTCAAATTTGTTGCAATAATTTTTTCGTTATTAATGTGTAGTCTCTTCTTTAATGAGTTCAACTATGTAATATAGAGGATCTGTATAGTCGCTTTTGTTAGCACTCCTACACTTAAAAAAGGATATATGTATTATTATTATAATTATAACATGGTGCATTTCACTCATATTCTAGTCTTAAGGAATGGTATTACAAAGCTGAGAAAATAAATAAATTATTTGTAGCAGCGATAGCAATACTATTCTCTCTAGGATGCCATGAGAAATGCAAGATACTCTTCTTAAAATCAATGTCATCACCCCATTCTTTATTCCTTGCTGATCTTTGTGCCAATGAACCAAATTGTTTATTTCTAAAGGCAGTTTTGTCTGCTTGTAGCACAATTTCATCCAATGGTGATTCCTCTTGTTCTAATGGTTGTTGTGATAGAGCAGCTTGCTTGCTACTGCTACCAGACTTTATGCTTGTTGTATTATTACTATTGTTAAATGTTTTGATGATGCCAGTATTGTCGTCTTCGTTTGTGTTTACTATGTTTGGATAAATCATGAAATTGTTATTATATGAACCTGTCATAATTGATTTAGAATCACCACTGAATTCAACTTCAAATTTATCAAAGATAGCATCATTTTCATAAGTATCACTCAATCTTTCCTTTAATTGATCATGGATGTTTATTGTCTTGACTGGCTTATTATCCATATTGATATCCCATAACTTCACGGTTAGATAATCTCTCGAGGCAATATATCTACCATTCGGACTGAATTTGATATCCGATATTGATGAGGTGATCTCCGTAAAGAAATTATGATTGATTGGATTTGTATATTCCTCGAATATCTTCGACTTATTATCGCATAGCGCGTTTTGTCTCATATCACATAATTTAACAGTACCCTTTGATGAGGAATACATGAATAGATTACATTCTTGTGGGTGAAATTCTGCACTGGTAATCACTTCGGTTAATTCTTCCATATTAACAGGTTTAATATCAACAATATTAAAACTTTGCTCAGGCAAATCGTAGTTCCATAGATTGATTCTTAAATCATCCGCACTGAGGAATGTCTCCTGATCAGAGTTTGGTGATATAGAGTTGATATGGTAAGTATGGGCATTGGAATAAGTTCTACGTGGGGAGGCAGCAATAATCTTATCATGTTGTGACAATTGTGGTAATCTTAAATTTTGTAACTTTAAGACAGCCTCCATGCTTCCACTACCGTTTGAGTTATTCAGCAGAGTCTTACCCTCGGATAAGTTATTTTCACTAACCAATTTGATATTTTTTTCATATATCTTCCAAAGTTTAATGGTCTTATCGTTTGTGCTCAACAAGAAATGAGATCTTTGAACGGGACGTAACCATTTAATTTGATTAATCTTTTCCTCGATCTCCAAGGATTTCAAGTAATCAAACTCGGCATCATGCGATTGAAATTCAGTTAAGAACTTGTACTCACAATGCTTGTTCCCTGATCTTTCAAATAGGACGACTCTACCTCCCTTATCCCCCGTGGCAAGGAAATCCCCTGTATGGTCGAATTCTGTAGCTGTGATAATATCGGCTTCAGTAACTACTATATCAGCCTTATCACCAAAACATTGACTGAATTTGAAGTTATAATTATCTGCAGACATGTGGTTTGGGTTGGTTTCTTTATGATTTCTAATGGATGAAAGTGCTTAGGATCGTTATTGTTGTTTTTCAACTAGCGTTTAATTAAAGGGAGGAGAAAATAAATTTTCAATTGGCGGGGAAAGCTGGGTAATATGGGAACTGCGTTGTGTTAGTGACATGCTATATACTTGTCTATATGTAGACCGTAGTTGTCTTTTGGATCTGAAGAATATTTTGATGTCCTTAATTATGAATAATACTTACTTTGTAGTCGCTTTGTTTGGACGTATATGCCTGTACTGTCATTTTATATTTTATTGCGCCATGTTAATGATAATAATGTACAGTATTGAAAAGTAATTTTGTTTATTAATTGATATTCGCTTCTATTATATTAAAGAAGCTGTTTACAAGTTCTTTTCATATGACTGTTTCTCTAAATATATTATAATTCTTTGCTACATATGATCGATATAATAAGAGGTGTGGCTGAACATATTATTAATCGGTAAAACGTAAAATAAACTCCTTCGATATGATAACCAAAAGGAGCGCAGGAGATAACAATATAAAAGATGCATTGTACACGAGGTCTAGCTATATTTTGAAAATGATTTGCAAGCATTTGCTATTTTGTATATTTTATTGTTTCTAGGATTCAAGGAGTCGTTCAGAGAGGATAGAAGAAAGTAGAGTCTACATTCTTGTTTGCGGGTCCTTTCCTAATCTGGCATTTATGGAATCATCACCATATGAAACTAGACCAAATCTTCTCATTCATATATGTAATAATAGATTTTACATACAAGATAAAGAATTTGCCGAAAATATAAGTTATAGATTCTTGACTCTCTTCAATGATCTGCGTCAAGGTTGCTATTGACCAACATTGGCACCTCATTAGTTTTAAGAATTTGCCATTGTAATTCTTAAGAATTAAATACAACCAAATAAGGAAATGATAAAGAAACTCAACAAATTCAACAAAGGAATTCAATAAACAAATCAAGGAGAACAACAATATAGCCTGAGAGATCAGAACGATTTAATACAGGATATATATGTATAATATTTTTATAATATATATATATATATAGGTTTATATGATACAAATCACGAAGAATTTAAAACTCGATCATCATAAATATATACGATATATAACAATTATAAGTTCTTTTTTGTCTAATGTTAGTTGTCGTTTTTAAAGTAATGCAAAATTTAAATGTAAGTAATACTAAAATTAAGCGACAGCCTTCTTAGCAGCGTCAGCTGGAGAAACCTTGTTTTCCTTGTTGAATCTTGGTCTTTGTGGTGGAGATCTGATCTTTCTGTCTTGTCTAGATCTAACTCTGACAATTCTAGCGTGAATGGCACAAGAGATACAGTATTGTAACTTGTTGTAAGTCTTTGGTAAGACGTATTCAGCGTAGACGGAAGCTTCAGACATGTCTCTGACAGCAGCGGCTTCGACAATGTTTCTGATAGCCATTCTCTTGACGGCCTTATCCTTTGGAACACACTTGGAACAGTTAACACATCTAACTGGTTTGACGTGACCTCTACCCTTCTTGTTTCTACCGTTGGAAGCTCTCTTCTTTGGCATTTTGAACTGATTTAGCTTGTTAGTAACCTAAATATAACGACATGAAAATGCAATGGGACTTATAACATACTAATTGACTATGGTTTTATTACATTTTAGTATGCGTAACAAGCAAACGTATAACACGCGAATCGCTAATATACAAGAGAAGTGCAAAGGTGACAAATTTTGGCTGTTGAAGTTGTGTGCATGTCCAAATTAGGAAAATGAGAATTTACCGAGCGAAAATATTTTTAAAAATGTAAAATTTGTTTTTGGCTAAGTGTTTTTAAAAATGCACGGGTTGTAAGAATGACTGGGTGTAACAAGTCACATCTAGTAACAAATAATCTATCAAAATAAAATTATCAGCAATCGCATCACAGTTTACCTAATCGTATTCTTCAGTTTTTGAATATATGTAAATTAATATAGAGACAATAAATCAATAAATAAATAGAGAAGGGCAGGGAAGAGATTGCACTTAAATAACTTAGTGTCCATGGCCGTCATCTTCGGTCTTGACACCGACTGGGTTAACCTTGTAGACACTACCACATTCCCAACATCTAGCGACTTGGTTAACAGTTGGCTTCAACCACATGGTGTTATGGGAACCAGCTGGGGAACCTGTACAACCGACGTAACGGTAGTCATCGTAGGAATCCACAACAATTGGATTTGTCATGGTACCAATACGGGAAGCATCCAATGGTTTTGTGTCAAAGACCTCGATACCTTCTAACTTACCTAAAAGTTCCAATCTTTCTAAACCAGTAGCTTGTTCAAGGTCAGTTGGCACAGTTCCAAGCTTAGCACCTGGACCGATTAAGGATTCTGGACCGTCGACTTCAGCTAGGGTTTTTGCTGTCTTGATTACACTCTTGCCATTAAGTAGTATTCGCGAACTGGAAATGAATCTGGTGGATGGTCTGATTAGCTTGCTTGATTGACGTAAAAACATCGTCTTGGATTAATTATGTTGTTTGTGTAGTTAATATTACATACAGCTGCCTATACAATTTTCCCTCGGTGCTCTTATATACAACGCTGAAAATTTAGACTCCGGGATGGAAATGTCGGCCAAACTGACGATTTTCTCTGATTGGACAGCGAGACCTGCTTTAACAAAAAACGACAGCAAGCATCACGTGAGACAGCCAGTCATTTCTCTAACGACCATAGCGACGCAATTCGAGGTACCTAGCGACAGGGTAGACGAGTCCCGAGAACCCCATGGACAGCCACATTGCAATATCACCACCTTCTTCGCCAAAATTGCGTGCTAGCGGACCGATCCAGTAGGCTTGGGCCATGCCGACGACGACACCTGCGACACCACAAAGAAATGAGAATGTGGCAGCGTACCCATGAGTTAAGACGTCGTAATTGTTCCACTCGTCCCAATTGTAGCGGTGCTTCGAGGCATTGTGTCTTCGCTTGATCCAATGGATGTTTGTACACGGTGTTCCATCCATTTTCTGGCTGGTTCCCTCTAGTAAGTTGTCCTCTTTCATTTCTTGAGTCTCATCTAAAGGTGGAAACTCCTTCGTATACATGTGTAAAAAGTATCTTCTGAAGATCTCATTTTCTTCAAGCAACAGGATGAAATACATGCTGATCCAGTACCCGATCATAGGCAAGAAATTGCCTAGAATGGTGCTGAAATGGTTACGACCAACAAGGGCACAAATTAAATAGGCAGCTGTACACACAATGCACCAGAACCAACGTGGGATCCTAGCACAGAAGACACTGGATAATTGAATCGAGAAAGCAGCGGAATAAGTATTGATAATATTGTTTGAGATCAAAGATAGAATCAATACGACAACGCAAAATTTACCAAACCCGTTCCATCTTTCAAATCCAGCCCATAACAAACCACCCATACCGTGTGTGTCGTATTCTTTGGTCCAAGGTTCATAAGTAACAGCAACACAAGCTAAGAGTAAACCTAATACACCAACAAATAGAGTTGGAACCATTGTACCAAAAAAGGTTAATAAAAATACTTTATATTTTGGTGTATCTTCCGGAAATAAAATATAGTAATCGGCTGTAATTGAGCCCCAAGTGGAAGTAATACTGTAACATAGAGAAAAGAAACTTAACCAACTACCTTTCAAAGTAGCTCTACTCTTAGTATTGTTATTATAAGCTCTCACGTAATCATATTTGTCACTTGAACTGATGTACAATAACAAGAATGTTGTCAGCACAGGAATAGAAATCCAAGTCTCAACCTTTAGAACTTGTTTAATACCAAACACTGCCACCAAAAAGGAACAGGCTGTTACAATAACAATACCAACCCAAATTGGAACTTTATCATGACTAATTGAAGCTAACATTTCACCACCAACCACTGAGTTAACGACACTCCACCCCATGACACCAACAATAGCTGCCAATGCAACTAATTTCACAAACCACCATCCAAACAAATATCTGGCGGTGACCATCTGTCTACAACCACTTTGTGGCCCCATAGTTGAACAATACGCAGCGAAAACACACCCAATTGTCATACTTACTAGCCCACTAACCAAACATTGATTAAAAGTCAATCCAAACAGTAGTGGACCCAACAGGAAAGAAGACATGGACGACAGCCCACCTGTAGCACTTAACCATAGCCCGGCGACGTGCCAGAACTGTCGGCTGGATCCTCTCTCATGTGGTGGAATTCTATCAATACCAGTGGCCTCGACGCCCAATGCATCTAGCTTCTTGGAAAGATATGCTACTTGCCTGAAAATTGCATATTTAGAAAAAGCAGTCTCATGGGTAGAGGATTCATCCTGCGCAAGGGTAGTGATAACCTCTATGTTGGTTTTTTTATCCTCAATCATCCTTGATTTCTTAGTGATGCCTTCCCGAGTGAGTCAAATATTACTACTACCTTCTCTTATATAGAAAATTTACTCGTCCCGCATCGCAACGTTGAACAAATATGTGCCTACAGATAATGGGTGTTGCCGCATGCACTACACAATACCAATTGTGCTTTGCTTTAAGTGAGTCAGTTTAAAGATAAGGTTACATATCTGAATCTATAAATGAAATTTTCGCAATGCTTGTATTTTATCTATAATGTCTACATAGTGTCTGTATGTACGATGGTGTCTTGACATAGTCTAAATCCAGCAGGAGTCATTGTGCGATGTGATATGGCATCCACTGTTATCAATATGTGCAATACCTATCACACGACACGGGAAAAGGATCTTGTGGTGTGGTCTAGGTCGTCATCAGTTGCGAATATAATGTTTGTTAGTGCTAACTCACAACTTTGTTCAAAGCCATCCTTTGTGGCACTGCCAATATGGGGTGTTAACGTAGTGTGCAGAGTATCTGCCCTTAAAATTTCGTCCATTGTTGGCTCTTCGTAATAAACGTCAACGCCTACGTGTCTTACCTTACCATTATCTACAGCCCTTTTGACAGCCTCAAGATCTAGGATCATGCCTCTGCCAATGTTGACAAGAATTAATTCATTGTTACAATGAGCCAAGAACTCCTCATTAATCAAATGACGAGTCTCTGGCGTACCAGGTAAAGCAATTACTATGGCATCGAAGTTTTTCAATGACTTGAAATATTCTTCAGAACCCATTTCATGATATTTCCAGCCGTGCTTTTCCTTGATCTCCATGTCCTCGCTTCTCTTTGCGTAATGGATCTCCATATCTAACCCATATTGCAGTTTGTACCCTATTTGTTTCCCAATACCACCTAATCCGAGAATCAAACATTTCTTGCCTCTTGGGCTAATCACATATCTATCCTGTTGACCCAATTCGTGACCAAACGCAAATACCCCCGGATTAGCATCAGCAACGATACCTCTAACACGTATAGTATTACCTTCTTTTCTGGAGATATCTTGTTGGTAAGAGAATTTTCTAAACCCTTCAAGGACATGCCATAATGCACAGTCAGCAACATCATTACCAACCTGACCAATTTTGAACTCATTTAAATGTGGTTCATCAGAAGTATCCTGGTAATTGTACAGATGTATACCATGTTCATGTAGGGCATCAAGATCAATCTCGTTATAGCCCCTAGAGCATAAAGCGATTGCCTTGAGAGACTTTGGAAAGGACTCGTGTTCAATGATCGAACGTGTTAAACCTCCAATACTATGAAATGCTGGGTAGCCACCATATATGGCTGTGATATTAGCATCGGATTGCGAACCAACATACTCCAAGAAAGCCTCTGTAGTGGTTAGAGTGTGGGTCAGTATGTTGTAATGTTCTGTAATTTTAGTGGAGTGTAATAACTTGGAGGTTTCATTCGGAGCCTGAATGAATAAAATAGATTGGTCCTTCATTTGGTATTTGGTTGGTTGCTTTGATGAGTAATGACTCTGAATAAGATGAAATATTCGGTCTCTTAAATCAGCAAAAATAATTTACGACAAGAAATCGTACGATTTATCGCTCAAGGTTTGTTGGGATTAGCTGCATGAATGTGTGCAATAAAAGACAATAGTAAGTGATGAAAATTATTGTATGATGATAATCCAGTGTTCATTGGCTGATCTTTTATTTTTCTCTGGGCAAGTCCTGAATTGATAAACCTAGTGTTGGGCTTTTCGACCGATCATATCGCTCTGAGAGAACAATAGCGGCGCGAATTAAAGTTTGTCCACACCTTTAAACCAGTCGAAATGGTTTTAGGATAATTCGGATCCATTATATTCTAAGTTCCCTTGCTAAAAGATTTCTTGCATGTTTTATTGGCCGATTCAAAATATGATTAGAATACCTACTTATTTTCTGATTTTATAATTACCCCTGTAACCATTGGAAATCATTTTTTATGATAATGTGACCACTATCACTAATTATCAACAATACCATCTGTCCAAATAACATCGAAATGCGTCAAATCTATTTACTGTTATCCACAAAGATAATAAAGTCAGACTTCTTAAGGAAATGTTCAAACCAAACAACAAATATTGTAAAGTTCTAGACAGAGATCAAATTAGACCGCAAATTTCGTTGGATCCACTCTAAACAGTGAAACAATAACTTATATCCATTTATGTAATCATGGCAATTAAGGACGTCACCTCCTCTGTTATCACAAGCAATTTATAGTTAAAGGAAAAAACTCTTTGTCTTATTTTTAAATCTTTCTATTTTAGTTCCAAGGTCGTAATCAGAAAAGATCGGTTAACAGAGTACCTGAAATAAAGTTTACCAAGTTTAGAGGAGACAAGATTAGCTAGAACTGTTTAAGAATGAAATAGGTTGAAAACTGATTACCAATTTGAGAAGCTTAGCCAACAAATTTTATTATGTGAATTATGCGATGTATTTAAGAGTAGGAGTGTTATTCCTTACTTGGGTATCAATATTAGTACCAGTATCAACTTTGCAATTTTCCCATTTTGGATTAATTCCAGCCCAATAAACTTTTGCCTTTCAAACAAATAGCTACTTGGCAATCCCGAAAAAAATGTCAGAATCCATTATACGACGGGTACTTCTGTTGTAATACGTCTGAATATTTCCATTGATACAAGTCTTTGTTGTCAGAACGGTTGTATTATAAATTCTTGAGGTATCATCTGTTTGGTTCCAGCTTTTGGTTGCTCCAGATTCTTCTAGTGCTACTGCTTTTTCTTTGTTCTTTTAGTAAATGAAATTCTTGATAGTAACAGCGAACTTAGGAGATCCCTTTTGGAAAAAGGATAAGGACTATAGAGAGAAAAGCATACCAATTGTATACATTACATCAATGGGAAATGTATAAGCGTAATTCCAGTTTTTTTATTCTCTCACACACAGATGGCTTTCTTCAACGTTTTAGTAAGTACTAATATTGCTACTTTTAATTATGACAAATCATATGATGTTTGCTACTTTGGGCACATAAATTAATCTGTGATTTTGGGAATTATACTTTTTGCCCAGCCGTATTTCCTAAATTTTCCTGTGGGAAGAAGACAGAAGCGAATGCGAGTAAAGAAATTCTGATGGATCCCATCCTTGTTATGTTTTTTTTTTTTTCGGACAAATACACCTGACACAGATGTAGGCTATTTTTAAAAGCTTTGTAATACATTAATAATAGGGATTTCCTTGACAATTAGTAATGGGTAACTATCATTGCATAACAGATCCTGGATGTTTTGGAACCCTGTTCAATGAACCCTTTCCTAATAGCTTAATAATGGATCTGCTGATGATAAGTAGTAATTTGCCTTTTTCTGTGCATAAATTCGTCATTCAATTCATTTGATTGAATTGTAGTACCTCTCTACATATTTGTAGATTGCTCATTTGATACGCATAACGTTCTTAAACCCAAAGAAAACCAATATTTTAGGTTCTCACCAACTGTTGTATTTCTACCACCCCTGTTTAAAGACTTGCAAATTTTAACCAGATCCTGACAGGGCATAGAAGCATCGCTCAATACTTGCAAAACAGTTCTTTTTACAACTTTTGAACCTGATCATTCTGGGGAATCTCAATTTAATCAAAGTCTGATAAGAATGTGTGTTAGGACCAACAGGGATATGGATAGTTTTTCAGGTGAGGGGATGCTAAAGACCTGATTATGGTTTAAATTAAGTTAATACTATTTCATCTTGGGGCAAATCTTTTGTTTGCTGATAATTTGCTAACGCAATCTATCATTTTCTCTCTTCTTAAAAAAAAACCCCTTAACAGAGTGAACAGCAAGTACATAAACCGAGAAATTAAACAAACTTTAAACTTTCAAATGAGATGCCCAAATGTGGGGGGTGGAAGGAAGAAGAACTGTTTGGTACCTATCAATTTAATCCGCAGTTTCTGAGTTCCATTTTCCGTTCTCACACTATTTAGACTCATTAGCATGCTATCATTAATGCCCATGCCAATGACGAATCTTGGGATGTTCATCTCTTGGGTAAACTTACCTCAGTTTTGTTCTGAGGAGTGCCATTCCAATTGTATTCTTATTGTAGACGCTACGGATCCTTTTGTTGTTGCCGCCAATTCACATGTTTGCTCGTGTAAACCACATAAATGCGAACCCCGACTTCTCCGGAATTGAGAGATAATACGTAATCTAAAACAAAACTTTCTTTCTGTTTTATAAAAGAAATGTAGATAATTCGTGCATGAGATTCTTAACACTAATTTAGTGCATGAAGAAAATCAATTACACCAGTTAAACTAAATATGTTCCTTTTAATGTTCTGCTAATTAAGGAAAAGTGATATAATTCATGCGAGAAAGAAAGTTTAATATAGATTATACCGGAGATGCATATGTAAGCATGGCTTCCCGATTATCTGTGAAAAATGACGGAATTCCTTTTATGCAATTTACTTTGGGGTAAAAAAAAAAAGTATTGAAAGATAAGTAAACACTAATATGTAATCTAAGAATTATGGCCATTGGCGTCTTACTTGAGCCGAATTGTGAAGATGAATGGCCTTATGATTGTTCCATTCTTGAGAAAGCAATGTGGACCCTTTTCGTGTTCCTTTTTGTTATACTGAATGGGTAATGTATTGATCAGAAACTCCTCGTCTTCACATACGATGAAGATTGTGTTTACATGATTGAAATTCTTGTGACTCTTAGGGTATAACGCGCCAAGCTCATTTACCTAAACGTATTAGTTCACCTTGAACTCCAAATTACGAGGGATTACGTAACCTAGATACAGCAAAACTGTCTCACATTTCCGATCCACCATTCCTTTGGACCGCTATACTTTTGTAGACCCTAATAAAAAACCTTTGTGGGGAGTGGATTATAGTCTATTAACTTTAATATTATATCACTGCGGTGGTTTTTGTACTTTAGAAAAGTCAAATACTGCATACCGGTAAAATTCCGAGATACCGGAATGTGGCAAGGAGTTTATAAGACTTTTGTTTCGGTTGTACGGATAATTCTGTTAGTAAAGGTCACTGCATATGTGAAGGCCAGGATGAAAGAAGAGGACGTGGCAAAAGACCCCCAGGAAAGAGAGGTACAGATTAAGTAGTGCCGTACCATATACATCCAAAGAATTTCCAAGTACAGTTTTGGCCATTCTTGTCCAGAACACAGTTCCTTGGCCACGAATGGGTGACGCCATCTCATTTGATGTTCGCAAATCCTTTTTTTCAATCTGCCAGAGCCCATTACCATCACAAGAGTAACAGGATGTCAAAATTGAGCTTAGCAGATGCCCCCCTACAGGCCAAATTAAGAAGAGTGTTTGAGTAGTTTTGACAAACAGGAAATACCTAATTGCTTGTATGCTTCTATTAGAAATTATCAAGAAAGAGCCCTCGTGATTTACTTCGAATTTTGTCATTTTTCTTTGTAGTCAGATGCAATTCAAATTAATGTCTTTTTCCGGCTAAGTTCAGATAGCGGTTTCCCTAAGCAAAAAAGTTACGTAATGAGCTTTTCTTAGTCTTGCTATTGACTGCTTTGTTTACACAACAGCAGATTGTGTACATCTGCACTTAAAGTGCTACATTTGCACATTGCTGAGCAATGGGGCATCATTTGAATAACACACAGTCGCTATGAGATTTTGAAATTGCATATATACATTTTTGTGTACAAGCTGGCACCCCCAATAGAGTTACATAGAAGACAAGATACTTCAACCCCCATTGGGAACTGTCTGTGCTCATTTCTATGAAGTTTGAATTTAATGGGAGAAATATCTATCGGCCAAGCTGACGTAGTAAAACAGTCAGTGCTGGAGCAGCGTCGGTGAAAGAAACTTACATTGGGCACTTTTCACTTTGCAGATCAAGTTAACGCAAATCAAAAGAAAAATTTGTTTCAGAAGCTATTTTACTGGCTTCTAACAAATTTTTTGCCGTTCGCCTAGAAACCGCGCAGAGAAATCTTGACAAACATGTTAGTAATTATGCAAATGTTTCTTAGCTACCACAGAACAACGCGTAACAGGTTTTCTTGGGTCCTCCGTTTCTGCGGCTTCGTTGGGTAATTAACCCTCATGCGGTAGATTCACTGATGATGCCATAACAAAGTTTTTATTTCGGAATAGATCTGGATTTTTTGCTTACTGATTGGGTTTACTGAATCCTTTTTTCAAATTAGTAAATTCTTTGCGGAAGAACTTAATTCGGAAACCGTCGAAAAGGTTAACCCAACAGGTTCGAGAACCATACATTCCAAACTTTCTTTGGAAATGCTACCAAATTGCAAATGGAATTGCCCTAGTTTCTTTTCCTCGGCAAAACTCATATATAAGTACCATTGAATATAGCTCTTTTCGATAGGTCGTTGGGTACCTTGTCTCATAATCTTCTTCCCCTTTATTTTTGCAATTGTAATTAATAAATAGAGATACAGTTAGTTTATTATCATCAAATTCTCGAGCGTGTACACTACTTCCTTTAATTTTCAAAAAAAAACTTTCTCCTTTGCAACACAATTTTTTTCGTATATTTCATCGTTAGACGGGATTTTTTACAGAAAGTTCCCTACAATACAAAAAAGTTACATCATTTGCTAAATCTAGTTTCCTGGCAACTCTAATTTTCACGACTTTTGCTCGCTATAAAATATTCATTTACTAATTTTTAGGTAAGCGTTGCCCTATTATATTTACGCTTATTAATTCCTTAAGGAGCAGTATTGGTGATCATAATTTCATAAACACCCACCCTCTTACAAATCATATTTTTTTAGTACTTATACTAAGAATTAATTCAAATTAAAAGAAAAACAAAGTACCAAAGATTAGCCTGTCACTTAATTAATTATATATTCCACAACACATCAATGAACGCTGATCCAGTTACTTACACAAACGATTTCCAAAAGTCTGAACACTTATTCAATGATGACATGAAGAACGTAAATTTCTTTCTCCCTGATTTAGTCCAAGATGAAACTCAACATACAGAGAGTAATTATAACATCGTAAAGGATGAACATTTAGTAGACGCTCTATTATCTCCAATTTATATGAATGATGAACGACAAAATATTGAAATGTCAAACATCAATTTGGATCCAAACAATTTCTTCGACGATTTCTTAAACTTAGATAAGGCTTCTATGAAAAAGGAAGTCAAGACTACCCCAAATACACCACCAATAAAGAAGACAGAAATAATACCGATAAGAAGATGCTCAATTGCTAACTTTGAATTATCTAACCCTGCAGCATACAATGATAATGACTTCTTAGGTTTAGATAAGTTGCTTCAAGATCTCCCGCACAGCTCTTCAAAGAGTGAAACACATACATCAACTGTAAACATGACTGACCTCGATGAATTCAACATGGATTTGGATATCTCTCCATTAAATACTCCTAAGAAAGAATCTATTGACTCAGACTTTGATAGTTTCGCAAATGAAAGTGTCTTAGTCAGCCCTACTGATATTAGAATTGGCTTCGCTACTTCATACACCCCAAGAATTCAACAATCAACTGCATCCCTTACGTCTTTAACCTCTTCAGCCGCCTCTTCGTTAATGATGAAGTCAGACGCTTTAATTGATTCTGTTACTACGTCTAGATCTAGCACTAACAATTTACCATTAAAGGAGCACATCTTTGACACTGAAAAGATCAAAAAGCTAATGTCCATCCTACCAGACATCCCAACATGCATAACTCCATTATCTGAGCTAACACGTAGATCGTACACATGCAAGGATAAAACAGTTATTCCAGAGACTAATAAATTGTCTAAGATACGAAGAAATTCTTCAGCCTTTGGTGGTAGAAGTGATTCCACATTTGTTAAATCACATTTCAGTGGAATCTCTAAGTCAAAGGCCATTCGTCGTAATAGTGTTCAAGCGCAAAAGGATCAAGGCACGTTGATGGTTAACAACTTCAACGCTGTTTCTAAAATCCGTGGTCGCAAACCGTCTTCCATTGATGATGCTACAAAACAATTTGGTTGTGATTATTGTGCCAGACGTTTCAAGAGACAGGAACATTTAAAGAGACATGTTAGATCTTTACACATGGGTGAAAAACCCTTTTGCTGTTACGTTTGCAATAAGAGTTTTAGCAGAAGTGACAATTTAAATCAACATGTGAAGACACATGGCAACAACCTACACAATCATTGTATTAAAACCGTAGCTAAGCAATAATAGTAAATAACTAATAATACCCTTCTAGCAATAATAGTAATAATATTTAATAAAATTCTTTAAAATCATTTGGTATTTCCAATTCCTCTCTTAACAAATCATTTGAAATATCGTACGTTTTACAAAGATAATCAATGACGATCTCAATGTTATTTGTAATGTTATCTAGGGATTTAACGGACTTTTGGATTTCAGCTAATTGTGCCTGAAGTTCAGTTTTATCCCAATGCACGTGTGTCGTTCTGTACTGAATTAAACGCGACTCTGTTTTCGTCATTTCGGTCTTTAGTCTATTGTATTCTTCCACAAGCTGGGCTTTCCCTTTGAAATCAGCTCGTTCACTCCTTAACACTTGCAAATCATTTTTGTACCCAACAATTTGCTCGTTGCTATTAGTAATTTGTCTCTCCAACTCGATACTCTCCCCAATCACTTTCCGTTTATTGACATTGGGATAAATGTAAAAAATATTCAGGATACCACATTTGGTAGAATCCAAAAGGTGAGGGTAATCAACTATTATGGTGTCCAATGTATCCTTCATTACATTGGATTGCAATCTTATGGGGCATTTCTTTTCGAATTCTTTTTGAGTAAAATAAGTCTCTTCTTTGAAAGTCTTTAAGTAGTCGATTACTTGTGTAGTCTTTTTATCATTCAAAGGTGCCATGGTTGTTTAAGGAGTATCTTGTGTTATTTTCTTGAAAGAAAGTTGGTGATCATCATGGTCAGTATATTGTTGACACCTCAATTTTTATCAAATAATCGCCACTCTAAATCAACAGAATAATGAGAAGGGGAGTGAAACAAGATAAGAGAACCTAAAAATAAGCTTCTAAGCTTAAATTGCAAAGAGTTCCTCCCTACTTTATATAAACAAAACCAGAGGTGTCATAAAAATACTGTGCCCATATAATCCCTTGGTGGCTTCAATTCCGATTGACGTCAGGAAATAGGAGATGATATACTCAGCATCATGGCATTTACAAGATAGCTAATAGGGTCAGACAGAACTTTTCGAAGTCTAAAAGCTGTCAACGTAACGAACCTCTGGCGTTCTAATATCCTTATCCCTATATCTGTTAGAAAATTATCAGATTTTTTTAATAAAACAAAACACCGGTAATGAAAAGGGAGAAGAGTGATTTTAATTAATCAAAGAGACAATCAATAAGCACAAGAATGAGATTTGGTAGGTTCAGTAATTCCTCAGATAGTGGATATGAGATAGGTGGGAGAAGCATGCATAATCATCCACACCATAGAAGGGGAAAACGTGAAGATGGGAATGTCCAAAATGAATTGAGAGATCTAGTCAATGCAAATGAGAACGCTAATAGATGTGGTGAATGTAACAGTCAATACCCCACTTGGTGTTCTATCAACTTGGGGGTATTTTTATGTGGAAGATGTGCCTCAGTTCATAGAAAGATGTTGACTAATAGGGATGATGAGGTGTTTTCATATGTAAAGTCCCTGTCACTTGACAATTGGTCAAGCAGGGATATCCGTGAAGTGGCAAGACTAGGCGGTAATAGGGGCAACGGCGAGTTTTGGAACCCCAAGAAAGAACAGTTTCCTTTTGATGGTGACGAGGATAAGAGTTCTGTAGAGAAGTTCATAAGAGACAAGTATATCCTGGGTAAGTTTAGATACGATGAGGTAAAACCAGAAGATTTTGGTGATAACGGTGGCGAGAGCCGCAGAAACCTAAGAAAAGGATATGAAAATGATGAAGATGCCTTCGATAGACATAGAGATAGACATAGGGGGTCCAGAATGAATTATGATAATAACTTTGGCAAGAAATTAAAGAGACTGGAAGAGATGGGATTTACTGATAAAGATGTAAACAAAGAGTGCTTAATAAAAGCTGGTGGTGATATGAATAAAGTTATAGATCTAATTGAAAGAGCTTTGTCCTCTACCTCTAGAGTTTCAGCCCTAAAACCTTCTACTCCAACTCCAAACTTACCTCAGAGACGTGATATGAGAACTAAAGATGCCGTATTCGATGGGTTAAGTGGACCAGTGATAAACACTCATTTATCACAACAAACCGGTGAGGTGCAACAGTATTTTGATCCGGCTACAGGTATGATTTACGTCGATCAAGCTCAATACGCTACAGCCATCCAACAACAACAGCAACAGGCTCAGCTTCAAACACATGCTGTACAGCAACAGCAATTAGTTGCTCAACAGACAGCCGCTCTGCATTTGCAACAACAAGCACAGGCCCAAGCACAAGCCCAAGCACAGATGCAGGCTCAATTGCAGATGCAAAATGCCATGATTCAACAACAACAACAGCAACAACAAAAAAATTCAATTATGGGATTGTATCAACAACCTTCTATGTACACAACGCCTGTTGAACTCAGCCTATCAAACCCAATGTACAACCAAATAATGCAACAACAACAGCAACAACAAAATTCTAACCCATTTGGTAAACCTATGTAAGATATTATGACCTTTATTTATTTTATAATAGACACACTGTACTGAAGTATCTCAGTGACGAGAAATTACATCAGACGAGTATGTAAATACACACAAGAGATAGCCCACAGACTCTAGGAGCGACCAGTCATATTGTTTTGCCCTGACCATATTCTAACTAACCACTCAGTATTGCCACATCCTCATGAACTGCTGAGAATAACCATACTTATCTCGCAAGATAGCCAACACACCTCATTAATACTGGTATACAAGTATACAATACTAAGATAACAACATCTATCAAAATAATAGCATTTGGAATTTAAGGGTGCGCCTTTGTCTTTTCTCGCCACCATTTTCTGATGTCAAATTTAAAAACGATGGGTTAGAGGAGTATGATTCATTCTAAACAACAACTTCCAAAGGTTTATCAAAGCTGAATCTAAAGTCCCTTACCAGCAATATCAGCGCATCTACAGTAGTTTCATAGATCTGGTAAACACGCATATATTACTCACGAAATTTAACTTTAACACATTCATATTTATACGCAGAACATACACATAAATATTGCCCACAGCAATGTCGGAGACACATACTAATACAAACAACTCTACAATGGTGATAGGTAGTGGAAAATATACAGTAGAAAAGGAGATTGGGAGGGGTTCATTTGCAACCGTGTATAGAGGGCATCTGACAATGGATAAAACAAACCACATTGCCATCAAGGCTGTATCGAGATCGAAACTAAAGAATAAGAAACTCCTGGAGAATCTAGAGATAGAGATAGCAATTCTGAAGAAGATTAAACATAACCATATTGTGGGTCTTATAGACTGTGAACGAACAGGTACTGATTTTTACTTGATAATGGAGTACTGTGCTCTGGGGGATCTAACTTTCCTCATCAAGAAAAGGAAGGAATTAATGAAGAATCACCCTTTATTACAGAAGGTCTTTGAAAAATATCCACCTCCAAACGAAAACCATAACGGGCTTCATCATGCATTTACTTTAAACTATCTACAACAATTATCATCTGCATTAAAATTTCTAAGATCGAAGAACTTGGTCCATAGAGACATCAAACCACAAAATTTATTGCTATCTACCCCATTGATTAATTATACTGACTCAAGAACATTTCATGATGAATTAGGGTATATTGGGATATACAATTTACCTATTTTAAAGATTGCAGATTTTGGTTTCGCAAGATTTTTACCTAACAGTTCATTAGCTGAGACTCTATGTGGGTCCCCTTTATACATGGCCCCAGAGATATTAAACTATCAAAAATACAACGCGAAGGCTGATTTGTGGTCCGTTGGGACTGTTCTATTTGAGATGTGTTGTGGCCATCCTCCATTTAAAGCATCCAATCATTTAGAACTATTCAAAAAGATTAAGAGATCGAATGATTACATTTCCTTTCCTCCCTATTTTGACCAATATGAATATGGAGATAGGGAGATTGATGGTGAAGATGAAGAGTATTTTCATCAAGTAAATGCTGATTTAAAGGATTTGATTTGCAAGTTGTTAACTTTTGATCCCCAACAGAGAATTGGATTTGATGAATTCTTCAGCAATAAATTAATAAATATGGATCTATCAAGATATGAATTGGATGATGACAATTCCAACGATTTAGAGACCAAATCCAAAAATATAGTGGAGAGTAATATGTTCATTTCAGAATTTTTACCACCACAAAGAGGGGGTACAGGTACAATGACAGATATTAAAGATAGCAAAGATGTTCTCTTATCGAATAAGCATTTACAAAATAATAATAATAATCGCAATAAATTGGAACCCTTGACTTCATATAAGAGTAAAGCAACTAATATAACGATTGATTCTAAGAAAAAGATACAAGGTAAAAACACAGAAAACTTACATCAACATAATAGTGATTTAATAATTGAAAAAGAATATGTTGTGGTGGAAAAGAAGAGCGTGGAAGTCAACGAATTAGCGGATGAATTTGCAAAATTAGGAAATAATGAATCATATACTAAGCCCCAATTACAGCAGGAACAAAACGTCTCTTCCTTGTCAGGAAGGACTTCCTCAAATTCAAGTGGTGGTGCTAAGAATTTGAATCAAACTCGTCGTGCTTCTTTGGTAGATCGTAGACTTTCAATAACCTCTTTAAACCCAACTACTGCGTTGTCACGTGCTTTAGGTATTGCCTCCGTTAGATTATTTGGTGGTGTTCCACAACAGCAACAATCTCCACCTCATAACCAACAACATCCTTTGATACCATTACTTTCCTCATCTCCTATTAACACCTCTATCTTTAATTCTCAGTTATTCCAGGATTTAACAGAAAAGATAATTTTAAGAATAGAAGATGGTAATAATTATAATAAGGATAATACAAAGAATATAGAAGATGAAAATTCAAAAATGATCTCAGATGCGACTATCAAGAACTTTAAAAACTCAGAGATTGTAAACATCCTAGAGACCCAATGCGCAAAGGCATTTGTCATTTTCTCCTACGCTGAGGTAAAGTACTCCCAAATTGTACCATTAACACTTACAGGAAAGAGGTTGAGCACTGGCAGTTGCGCCATTGATGATGATTCTGACGAGTACATTCCAGAGGATATAGACCTTCCATTGTACAAAGAAGCCATCACTTTATACTTGAAATCATTGGAAATATTGAGTAGGTCGATAAAAATTACATCTGTTTGGTGGTTTGAATCTGTAGAAAAAAAACAGAACGGTTTCGCATGTTGTTCTTTGAGACTAAATTTACTAGTTCAATGGATTAGAGACAAGTTTAACGAATGTCTTTCCAAAGCAGAATTCCTGAGAATCAGAATTGTAGAAGCAGGAGAACATGCTGTAAATGAAAATGAAAATGAAGACGACATATTTGTTGAAAAATTGTTATATGATCGTGCTTTAGAGATATCCAAAAACGCTGCGAAGATGGAAATTAACGGTGAGGATCTTAATAACTGTGAATTGTCATATGCCACTTCATTATGGATGTTAGAGATTACTTTGAATAACAATATAGAGAGAGAATCTTTGGTACTTGAAGAAAAGGATAGGGCAATCATTAAAAAATATATCGATAGCATTGCAAACAGATTAAAATTGTTGAGACAAAAATTAAATAAAAATGGTAGTAACCAAGTATACGAATGATGTTGAAAGACGACATCATATCACTACAGTAATCAGCAGTACAGTTGGGGGAAGGTGTTTTTCCGTTTTCCTCCCATTTTTACGTACGTCTAATTATATAGCTCGAATCTAACTTTAGTAAAGTATTATTACAGATATATTATTAATGATGTAGAACAAAGTTAATATTTCAATAAGAAGATTTTTTGTCTGAGTAAATGTTTAATTTCATTTTGGTACGAGCAAATAACGTAAAGAGGAACAAAACAAAACTGGTGACCGTGACTGCATGCTTACCTTTAATAATCGGTACAATTTGATATATTTTCCTAAATTGTACATCAGCAGGGGGGTTTTTGTGACTTACTCTGGTTTTCAGCGTAGAAACCCGGATCTTTTCTATTTTAGTCTACCAAGAAAACGCTCAATTAGTTTTTATGCAGGATGCTGTAAATGTCTTTTTGAATTATCTATCATGAACTAATAAAATTATATTTATAAATTTCTGCTAGTAAATATACAAGGATGCCTATGCAGTATTACCTAGCACATCCTTCAATAGATCTCTTGAATCGATATCACCACTAATAAAATTGTTAGATATAACAGAGTTATTGTTTATTGAATTCAAGTGATTCGAATCCACTTCAGTAGAAAATTCAGTTGTAATCCTTTCAGAAAATAACGCATTATTTACTCCTGTGGGTGAACTTTGTGGCAATAGCGAGTTTAACCTTGAATTTTGGGTTGACTTAGTATTGTGACTGTTATTCTCGATCGGAATCGGACCTCTACCTCGATGTCTATCCTTGCCTCTTCCACGACCAATTTCGAACATGTATTCATCCTCGGATAATTCATCAGAATCTTCTCCTTCTTCCACTAAAGTTCGTCTGTTATTGCTGACTGATGAATGGATGGAGCCCCTCATCCTGCTAGAAGAGAGAGATAAACCAGAGGCTTCCTTCGAGTATGTATCAGCAGTCAAGGAAGATGAGTTTGTTATTGTTCTAAATGGTAAAGTTGGAGAATTGAACCCCATCAAATTTTTGAAAGAGACAACACTTGCGCCATTTGAAGTGACCTTAAACGATTGAATTTCGTTTGATGCCATCGATCCACTACGATCAACTGAGGAATATTCTTGTGATGAGCTGTTTGAGGAGGATGAACCCGAAGAACTCATGGAGTCGTTCGAAGAATTTGAATTTTGAAAGAAGTTACCCTTCTTGATATTGTATTCACCTCCAGTAGGGTGTGAGAATTGTGACTTTCTACTAATGAAACTTAAATGATCATTTGAAGAGTCTGAATTTTTATTACTGGTATGATTATCCACAAATGATGGGGCCAACTGAGATATTGGACTATTAAATTTGCTTGTCATTTGTAATTGGTTTGGATTGATAAATCCCGAACCACCACTTGGAATTCTCATTGGTGTAAAAGATTGCCGGCGGGACCCTAGATTGAAGGATGATACCGACGATCTTTGTGATGATGATGCATTTGATGATGATAATTGATCCTGTGTTGGTTTGATGTATTTATTATGTTTTTTTTTGTCATTGTCCTTGTTCTTGTTCTTATCCCTTCTTTTCTTATCCTTTTGTTTTTGAGTTTTCTTCTTCATGGACTCTATGCTAGTTATTGGAACGATGCTACTCATCATTAACGTTGACGGTATTGATTTCTTGAAAGTATAATTTAAATTTGAATTTGAATTTGAATTTGAATTTGTTGGTTGCAGTTGACTCATGGCAAAGTTTTCCATATAGAAACTGTCCAACGATGCAAAAGATGAATTTAATGGTAGATCTATAATATTTGTATTACTATTAGATCTCTCTATATTTTTTAATTTATTAGTCCTTGTAGTTGTAGTTGTGCTTGTTATTCTTGTTGTGTTATTATTCTCTGGATTCTCTGTAGGTAATTGTTTTCTTAAGAATATCTCTTTATCTTTTGAACACTCTTGTTGATCGTTAGAATGGTTGAAATCCCATAATACAAAGGGATGTCTCTTCAATTGGTCCATATTAATTCTCTCCAAGGGGCTTTTGTTCAATAATTTTTTTAAAAGATCGATGGCCAAATCGTATTCCTCAATGCAAGAGGAATGGATCTTATTATTACCAGATTCATAATTTGGATAAATCACCTCAGAATTGATAATCTCTTCAAATAATTGTAATTCAAACCTTGATTTGAAGGGTAATTTACCAAAGAGTATACAATACAATGAGATACCTAGAGCCCAAATATCAACTAAAAGTAATATATCCAAATGGGTATCAATCTCATACATCTTCCATGCCTCCTTACCGATACAAATCTCTGGTGAAAAAAATGCAGGTGTACCTACAGTCTTGTTGATGTTTGATAATTCCTTTGACGAAGCATTAGACAATAGGAAAGATACTCCTAAATCAGCAATCTTAACTCTCCCCCAACTATCCACCAACAGGTTCGAGGGTTTAATATCTCTATGCAAGATCCCTACCGAATGTAAAAATTCCAATCCCAACACAACATCTCTAAACATTTCTCTCGATCTTTGAAAAGTGAATTGACCAGGACCCTTCGAATGGATCTCGTTATCCGTTGAGGGCCACCATTTAATTTCACCTTTCTCACAATATTCTAAGATAAGATAAATCTTTTTTGCCTGTTTATCATTCATGACCTCGAATAACTTTATTACATTTTCATGATTATTATTGATTCTCTTGAACAAATTAATCTCATTTTCAATCATATCGTTTTGGTTTGATTTGGTTGTGAGAAGAGTTCTCGTGCTTGCTTCGAGTCTCTTTGCACTCTTTGTCCTTCTATTTAAAATTTTGATTGCTATAAAGAGTCCATTCTCGAAATTGTATCCTTTCTTTACTTTACTATGGTTTCCAGAACCCAACTCGTTAAGAATTTCATAATTGTTCAACTGTTGAACCATCGTTCGAGAATTATACGATAGTTTAACCTCTAGGGTCTCTCTAATGACTATTTTATTAGATCGAAGCGGCGGATCGTTCATTATATTTAGCGCGGTTTCTCTATATGATTTATGAGAAAGTATACTTTACCGTCTCGTACTAGATAACTATATATTGGTATCCGGGGTATTTGTAAATGAAAGTATATATAAAGATGGCAAAATGCAGCCAGAGAGATGCTTAGAATATTTGTCATATGGAGGGGGGTAATTAAATCAAAATCGGGACACATTACGTGGGGAAAAGAAGTTAACGTACTATGTAAAGTTTGCTAGGGGGGGGGGGGGGGAGAGTCTGCCTATGTATTTGCCTGAGTTGGAATAAACTTTTTATTTTTTTTTTTCATGCTTACAGGGTAGTTTAATTGTGCTGCAAAGTGAAAATTTGTCAAGAGACACACAAGATACAGAGAGCGCCAGCGTGGCCTTGTATGCAGTAAATGGGGTTCATTTAGTACTTAACAAACGGAGCCGTATGAGCGAGTGCGTGTGTTACAGTGTTTGGTGGCAGAATGGGCAAAAGTACTTTCATGTAAGGTAAAATTGGGGCACTCTCCAAGCACTAAGGATTTACAATGGGATTGAGAGTAGATCGTTGTGCGAGACTTTTAGGGTCTAACCATAGTGGGTTTTTTGTTTGAATCTGCATTAATGGAAAAAGGCCTAGCATAATGAAGCACAAAAGTAAGTCATTTTAGGCGAAAGAGAAAACGTTTAACTGGGAAAAAGAGGAATATCCCGATCCGGCAAACTCAGAATCATGTGCCAGATGCACAGCCCTGCGAGGGTACTGCTCCCGTGTGGAGTGATGTTTCCGTTGGAAGTGCCCTTATTATGTTACGCTGAGTTCTGTGTGTGCCTGTGCGTCATGGTTACCATGGCACCGACCACGTGATAGAACTAACCCTAGTATGCCCTATTTTATAAACCCTAACGTAGCTAGTTACACACCGTTGTTTCTGTATACATCTCGCGGTGTTATATACTGAGCCCTGTAAAGTATTTACTCTCCCAGTACTAATGAATGTATATACTTAATGATAGTTAAGTGTACTCAAGTACATGGTAGTCAGCTCTCCGAACTATCTCTCTCGAGAATTCTGAGAGATCAAAACAGGTACAACTAGAATTCCCACCCATTCTCGTTTATAATTCTCGCAGCTACGCACACTATCATCACTCTGGCCAGTCAACAGTTACTAGCCGCCCTATCTGCCGTTCTTGTTGTCCAAGGGATTTTCCCAGTCTTCACGGTGTATCTATATCTTACTACCTCCGTTTCAACTAAACTCTCCTACATAAAAACGGGTTTTTTCATTCTCATCGTAACAAATGCACTCTTCTTCCTACTTCCGTCTATATATTTTTATACTATGTGAAAATTAAGAGAAGGGTAATCGTTGGTTATTTCCTCTTGGGTTGAAACATTTTGACATAAACAATTTGACAAAAGTGATATTCTCAACCGGATTAGTAAAGGCTTTTTTTTGGACATTGGCATGCATCACACAATGCTCAATCTTTTCGGTTTTTCCTCTTGAAATAAAAACTTGATTCTTATTCAATTTCCTCTTCTTTCCTCTTTACACTCTGTTCTTCGATCTCGATTTCTTCCCATTTTCGTCTCTTACAATACTTTATACACATAGATAAAGATTATAATATAACATAATATAACATAATATAATCATACACATATAGATATACCTTCTTCTAACTTCCAAAACATAGACCATTGAACAAGTAATTAAAAAGAGGCTATACGTTATCAGTATCATTATATTAAACTAATCAATATATCTTCGAGAATATACAACAGCAATTGATTAATTACTTACCACAGTTTCAAAATCAATCAAAGTTCCCTGATATTCTCAATACTTTGCTTCAATCAAGATTTTTACATTACCACTGTAAAGTACATCTCTCCCTCCCTCACACACACATATACATATACACTCGATTTCACCACGTATAGACTCACTTATTGTCCCTACATCAGCTTTTTGAAAGGTTATTAGATCAACTTTTTACTAACTGCAACAGATCACCTCACCCACAAGACATACGATTACAAAGAAAGAAAAAAAAATAACACTAAATCCAATTAATAGTCGTCATCCCAATCAAATCAAACCCTTTTGGTCACTCAACAATGGTATGTTACATATTCACTTTTCCTATCTTTTTTTTTTTCCCTTCCTCCCTTCTTTCTCTTACTATTAACAAGTACACCCTTTCTCCCTAGCTTCCAAGAATGATTAAAATACACCCACTCGCCAAACAAACCTCATAAACATGTATCCATCAGCTCAACACGCACTCATACTATATCCAAAGCTCACTCACTTCATAATCAGATTCAGCAAACTTCCACTATACGAATAGAATACAACCCTAATCACACACATCACACAAAATACTGATTTCCACGGAAAAACTAATATTACCACCGGACCGCGTAATGAAGCCCTAAACCCTAACCACTCTATTTATTTCCTAATTCCATTTTTAGTTGTTTCAACTTTCGCTTTTTCCGCCTCTCTAACTGTTTTGTTGTTTTTTCCTGCGCTGTTTGCTTCCCTTTGCCTTTCTCTGCTAAGGATAAAAGGGGGGCACTATACAAAGATTTTTTTTTATCTCAACGAAGTAATTTTAGCAAAAAAAAAAAAAAAGAGGCATAAAAAAAGACGCGAATTTTTTTAAGCTTTGAAACATTCAGGGTATTATTCTTCAAAATTATGCGTGGTGTGGGTGCAAGGCCAGCCCAACTTACAGTATTTTTAATTTTTTACCTATTTTAGTTGGTTCTCTCGGTTTATTCATCATACATTCATATTCCCCCGTTGTTGCATCAATGTGGTGTCTCTATATTCCCTATAGTGCTGTGTCCTTTCTGTATGCGAACCGTATATGCATATTTTCCTTGGGTTTTCTGGAATTTTTTTTTGATCCGATACATGTATGATCTGATGAGCCATCCCAGTATGTTCTCTTTGTGAATTTGATTCGATTCAATATAACTTATTACTTGACGTATGGCTTTTTGTTGGTTTGTAATATCCTTACCCCCCTCCCACCTTTCGCTCATATTCACAGATAATATCATTCATTCTGGTGTACTTGTTATATCATTTGATTAAGATTATATCCAATCTCTTTCTTTCGTAATACTAACCATATATTATAGAATACTCAACAGTCCCAAAATCAACTAACAAATACAGCTAATACCAACTCTTTGAAAAGTAGATCATCTTCCACTAATTCAAATTCAAACAGTTCTATAATGTCCTTCAACCGTCATCAACCACAATTATCTATCAATTCAGTTCAATCCTTAGTAGAACCAGTAACTCCACCTCCAATAGGACAAATGAATAATAAAAAAAATCATCAAAAGGCCCACTCATTAGATCTATCCGGGTTTAATCAATTCATTACCTCGACTCAATCTCCAATGAACTTATTAAATAACAACAACAACAGTAATAATAATAATAATAATAATATCTCTCCAAGTGCTAATAACACACCTGCATTCAATAACGATAACAATAATACAAGTTTACCATTAATTAATGAATTCGACTTACCCTTTGAAAAGGATAATAAAAGTTATTTGAAAAATACTCCAATGTCTTCAAATTCAATCTCTTCTAGTTCATCAACTTCTACAATCAAGAGTTCCAATAACAATAATAATAACAAGAATAAGAGAAATCATCATCACAACAACAATAACTCGAACAACAACAACAATTCTTCTGCTTCATCATCATCTTCTTCTTCTTCTTCAATTAGTGGTATCAATTCAATGGCTTTGGAAGATTTAGATTATGTCAAATTAGCAACAGATCAATTCGGTTGTCGTTTCCTACAGAAAAAATTGGAATCAAATTCCAAAACGGAATCCAATCAAGTTAGGGATCTAATGTTTGAACAAATTAAACCATTCTTTTTAAATTTGATTTTAGATCCATTTGGTAATTATCTAATTCAAAAATTATGCGAATTCTTAACCTTTGAACAAAGAACCTTTTTAATCAATTCGATTTATCCATCAGTGTTTAAGATTTCAATTAATCAATACGGTACAAGATCATTACAAAAGATAATTGATACCGTAGACAACGAAACACAAATAGATTTGATAATTAAGGGGTTCTCTACAGAACATACCTCCATTGATCAAATAGTCATTCTAATCAATGACTTAAACGGTAACCATGTGATCCAGAAATGTATCTTTAAATTTCCATCTTCAAAATTTGATTTTATCATTAATGCCATCGTTGAGAGAAACAATATCATTACAATCTCAACTCATAAACATGGTTGTTGTGTCCTTCAAAAACTATTGAGTGTATGTACATTAGAACAGATCTTCAAGATTTCAATTAAAATCATTCAATTCTTACCTGGGTTGATCAACGATCAATTCGGTAACTATATTATTCAATTCCTATTGGATATCAAGGAACTCGACTTTTATTTGTTGATAGAAATTTTTAATAAGTTATCCAATGATCTATGTCAATTATCATGCCTAAAGTTCTCATCAAACGTCATTGAAAAATTTATCAAAAAGTTATTTGGTGTTATCGTCGCTTCAATCAAGGGTCAAGTATTACCTAACGTCAACGATGATATCACTAACAGTATTATGAATATCTTATTAACAATCATAGATATCTTTACTTTAAAATTGAACGTTCTCATTAGGGACAACTTTGGTAACTACGCTTTACAAACTTTATTAGACGTTAAAAATTTTTCATTAATGTTGGAGTACCCCGGTAACGACTACATCGTACAGAATAACGCTAAATTCTTAAATTTCTCTCATGATTTCACCAAAAAGGTTACAAATTTGATCTGTTTGACAAAAGAATTATTACCAAGTATTAAGACAACTTCATACGCAAAGAAGATCAAATTAAAGGTTAAAGCGTATGCTGAATTGACTGGTATTAACTTAAATGATATCTTAGTGTCTCCTGCCTCCTCTGGTGTCTCATCCTCATCTTCCTCTATTCGTCTAAAGCCTACGGCAAATAATAACAATAATACTAATAGTAACAACAATGACACCAATCTCAACTCTCGTAAGCAACATCAACGTCATTATTCATTGCCAGCAAACTCTTACCATAGAAGAAATAGTAGTTCTGTCTCCTCAACTGGTTCGATTTTGATGTCGATGCAACAACAACAGCAACAGCAGCAACAAATGAACAATATGCATTCATCAATGGGTAATATTTTCAGTTCTCAGACCACTTCACCTTTGAATGTTCAACCACAACAATTCCAATTAACGAATGGATTATCTTCCTTCTCAAACAACAATATGAATATATTGCCATCTTGGTCCAACAATATCAATTTCAATGAACAATCCTTTATCAATAATAATTTATCAGTACCATTAGGAAATTTGAATTTAAACTCCAAAGCCCCTTCCACTCAACAACCGTTAACATTCTTAAACGATCCATTAAATAACGGTACTACAAATAGCAGTTCCGGTAGTAGTTCAACTAATTTGTTCCAATCTGGTAGCGTACTATCCGGATCCACTGCAATGTTAAACAACGGTGCCACTTCGACCACAAGTAATGATTTTATGACTACCCCAAATTTAATGAATTCATCAAATTTTACATTCTCTCAAAATGGTAGTAATGGTAATAATTCAAAGAGCTATGGGGATATGAATACTTTACCACCATTGCCTCAACAGCAGCAGCAGCAGCAAAGAATCATCAGTAACCCATATCCAAATTCTACTGCTTTTAATGGAATGACTATGCCCTCTAATAACCAATCATCAATGATATTTGCTTCTGCTAACGGTAATAATAACAATATATTAAATACGAATATGGCTGGTGATTATACTAAACCATTTGGTTATTATTAAAAAAAAGATAAAACTGAAAGCTCTGTTGCTATTGTTTTTTTTATCTTCCCAGGATTTGTATTTTTAAAATTCCAAAAATTTTCTAATTGACTAGGTATTAAAAAAACATCGAAGTAAACTTAGAAAGTTACTTTTATCATGATGTGTATCAATAATAATTTAAGACTTAACAAATAAAATATAGAATTTGATGATCACTTGACGGATCAAATCAATCATTCCCATAGATAAACTAACTCACTACAAATACCAAAAAAAAAAAAAAGAATCTTATCATATTATATTATATTATATTCCTCCTAAAACGTTTCGCTCATTTCTGTCATTCATTTACAATACCCGTTTTATATTTATTCATTAATTCATTATACATGTCCATTCATTATCGCTCATCACAATTCAAGCCTTATAAACCAATTTTGTTTTGTCTTTGATCTCACTAAATTTATCCCCCATTTCCTTTCAACTATTTTTATAAATTCAACTATTTTATTTTATTTCTCCTCTTTCCTCAAACATTGAACCCCTTGTGTACTTCTACTCCATCTTACTATCTTTGTTTATATGTATATTAATAATAAAATAGCTTTTACTTTTTTCAAGAGTTTATTTGGTATTACGTTTTTCAGCTCTTGTTTATGTGTACATTAATGTTTCGATCACATATTATTAATTTACGAAGTTACTGATTACCATATGTACGAGCGTAATAGTTTATTGAATATATATTTTATTCTACAAAACGTCCGTGGTTATGATCATTAAGTATGGTAAAGAAACATATCTATCTATGTTCTTTATCTCAAACGTCATTGTGATACAAGGTATTGATATTCTATGTGGATGATTAACATTTTGTTCATCGTTAGTTAACTCCACGTTAATCAAATTGTACTTTGACAAATCAATGTCCTTGCTCTCGTTAATGTAATCCTTAAGACTAGCTATTTGATAACAACATAACTTCCCATTAACCCTTTCTGCATTCAGAATAGAAAAAAGTTCAAAATCGTTATGGTTCTTCATCCCGTAGCAAATAAACTGGCCATCCATTGATACAGAAATAATTTCTTTACTTTTAGAGACGTTCTTGAACTGTGTCATTAGATATATGGTATTCTCATTCTTTGAGCAATTGAAAGTCGTCACTAAGGGATCCCAAATAAATAAAGATTGTGAGGATCGGTCCTTTTGTATACCAGACACCAGCAATTTACCATCCAGTATGGAATTTAGTGAAATTACTGATGATAGATTGGGTATGTTATTAATGCATGTTATCTGATTTGGTATTAATTTACCATTTACAATTGGGATAGAAAATATAAGACCATTACGACATCCAGCATAAAGGATTACAGGAATTCTTTGCGGTTTATATGCAGTCAATGATATGATATCAGAAGTATTCTTCATTAGTTTGATTATTCTTATATCATCATTGCGTGCCCATTCGAAAACTCCCAGTCTCGAACTAAGTGTAACCACAAACGCCTCACCTATTGAGATTGAATCATTAAATGAGGAAAATTTATTATTTGGTATTTCAATGTGACGTTCTTTTCGTTTAGGTTCCAATGTATTATATTGATGTACGGAAAGGTTCTCGATTTCCTGTAAGTAATATGTAGTTTTGCCCTCCACTCTGACGTTGGCATTGGGGTTTGCACTTGTACCAATCTTTTCGGACTGGTAGTGACAGAATATTGCAGAATCTGAACTATTCAGTTTACAGATTCTGTATCTCTCGTCATTAGAGAGATCCCTTGTGAAATTATAATTTGTTGTTTGCTTAATCCACGAAGATTCAGCATGATCTCTATCATATCTTATAATATTATTGTTTGACATAAACAAAAAATGGATAAGCCCATTGTAGAACGTTAAGTGATCTAGAATCTGTACTCTCCTATCACCTCCTGTTAGATCATCAGCATGTACATCTAGAGTTACTTTCGCCTTAGGTCCACCTGACCTTAATGAAGATGCCATGTTCCAAACATGTAATCTATTAATATCTAAATTATCCTTCTCTGGATTCATAAAGGCATTCTTATATTCATTGATAGATTGTGTCCAATAAGCTGTAACTTCATCTTTGTGTGAATTATCTAACTTTTGTCTCTTGATATCATTCTTGATGGCACCAGTTAATGGAAAATATCTTTTGCGTTCATGGTCATAGTAAAAGCCTGGTAACTGAGGCGGCTGAGCAGCCATATCCTGTCAATAGATTGCTTCTTTGTTTTGAAACTTTTATTCGTTGTCTTCCACTTATATGGCTCTCTTTTTTTTCATCTTGCGATGAGTATATGAATATGAATAATTCGATGCTAGAATATTAATATATGATATATATCTATATATGGCTGTGATGGCTATGTAATTCACCTACATTATTGTTAGACCATTGGATATATCTTCAGCGATGATTCATCCCACTCAAAATTACCATCATCGATAATTTGGTTCAGTTCGTTCTTTTTGAATAAAAATTCACGTTCTTGGGGAGGGATACGATTATTAACGGTTGTCATAAAGCGATGCTTAGTTTTCAGATAAATAAGCTTTTGTGATTTCCGTTTATCATCTACCCTTTCTTGTGTATTTGGAAAATCCAATCTTCCAAACCCAGGAGGAGAACGTGATCTTACTCTCAGGTTATCAAATTCAAAATCCATGCCATTCGTTTCTGGGAAATGTTGATTGTTATCTTCTTGAACTTGCTCCTGTCGCGTATATGATGGTCTACCAACTTTAGCATAGAACTTCTCCAGTTTCTTACGACCTCTTTTTACACTCATTATATCATGATTAGGTTTAAAATCTTCCAATATCCAAGGCTTCATTGTGGTGGGATTAAGATTGAGGTCGACTGTTTTTAACGGTTCTTTCTTCAGTACATTCTTTTCATATTTCTTTATTTTATGGTTACCTTCACTTAAAAATGCTAATTGGAAAGGATCTTCAACTGTAAAACTTAATTTTCTTTTAGTTGATACTTCCTTATCGTCAATCTTGTCAATCAATTGAACATCTTCATACATAGATTCTTTCTTTATAATTGGGGTATCAGTTGCAGCATTCGCATCCATTACTCCTATCGTCTTTAACGGAGAACTGTAGTCTCCTGTTATTCTATTAATTCTATTATTACTCATTACACGTTTTAGTTTCGGACTTTTGGTTTGCAAATTGTGATTGTTCTCGATGGAACCAATGCATGAGTGATCTTGACTTTCTTTTAATAAATTGCTTCTCTTCATGGTGTCATATTGTGTCAGTATAAGCTCTTCTGTATCATCAATCAAGTTTCCATCTGAATCACTTACCACATTTTCATCTTCTATCTTAACCTCTGGTAAATTGATATGTCTGTTATAGTTAGCTCCAGCTTTGTTCTTAAGTGCCTTCTTGATTTTGGCAGTATCATTCGCTTCATTTAAACAAGATACATCTCTAAATTTTATAGGAGAGCGTCTACTTATTTTCTTATCCAACTCATGGTGTAGTTGTTTATACCTTAGTCTAAGCAGCTTGTTTATGTCATATTGAACATTCAGTAATTGATGCACATCCATTTCTAGTAGCACATCAAGTTCAGATCGTAATTTAAAGGTCATTATATTCAGTTGCATAAACCAATTGCCATTAGTTCTATCAATTTAGATTAATATATATATATATATATATATATATGTATATATATCTTTAATATCTCTGTGCTTCTGCTTCATTATAACGAAGTTGATTCTCAGGAGTTTTATTTTTTCGTAAGCGAAAAGTTCACAATTTGATGATTAAGAAAGATGAAGTTGAAAACAATAATAATCTATTACTTACTTTGATAACATATCATAACCAACGATGTCACTGCATAGCTACCTGTCACAAACATATGGTTCTGCTCTAAAAAAGGAGAAAAGGAAGGGAAATTCTAAGGCAAAACCCACAAAGACATCAGCTAACCTCCTAACCATCATAGAAAGCTCAACTCAAATAATACCCTCGTCAAAGGAGCTCCCCAGCTCTAACAATAAAGATAACTCAAAGAAACCACTGTGGAAAAATTTAAGCACTAACGAAATAGTTTCATTGACGACAGAAGAGCAGGCAGTGCCGAAACTGCAATCTATAAAACAAACTCCTCAATTGCAAACAATTCATAGAGATGAGAAGGGTCATAAATTGACTGAAGAACAGATATCAGATAAACGAAATGAAATCGATTTAAGGGAAAGGATAAAGGAAGAAAAGATAAAAAGGTTGAATCAAGGTGAACTACAAATATATATGCAAGAAAAGCATCTTACTTATGAATCGCTTTGGTCAACATCCCAGAATGACGACCTCGAGGACCCAGCTCTCGCATTTGAGAGAAAGAAACAAACTGAGACAATTAAGAAATCAGTTCTAGGTAGAAAACTTTACAGAAATGTAGCACCTGATAATAGGTTCGGAATTATTCCCGGTCATAGATGGGATGGCGTAGATAGATCCAATGGATTTGAGAAAAAATGGTTTACTAAAAAGAACGAAGTAGAACAAAAGAAGGCAGAGAAGTATACAATGCAAGAGGATTTATAAGTTATCACAAAATATGCATTATTTTTCATAGATACAAGTCATGTAAAATTAATAATACAACAGTACAAAAAAAAATTTATTTTATATAGAAATGAAATATATGTAGGTATCACAAATAGGCCAAGAAAAATCTATTTTTTAGCTTCTTCTGTCATATTGCCTTTTGGCTTTCTTTGTTTGATGACAACCTTCTTCTTGTTCTTTTTATTTAGGTTTTTCTGAGGATTCTTAACCATATTTGCAAGTTCACTACTTGCCTTCTCATTAACTGGAACATTTGGGGTACCATTTGGTTGAGATGGAATTGGATAGCCCATTTGTGGTGGGAATTGACCATTCATCATGTGTGGTGGAGGTGGAACCATACCCATATTCGCATTCATATGATAACCCATTTGACCTGGGTGAGGATGAGGATGCATTGGATGTAGTGGCATGTTCATATACCCGCTTGGTGGCATTGCATTTGGAACGTTGTATGGTAAACTTGCTGGGTCCAAAGCACCGACTGGTGGGACCATGTTTGAATTAATTGGAACATTATTATTAGCGTTTCCTTCTGGTCCAAATTGGTTTAAGACTGCGTTAAAAACAGAGTTGGCAACCTTGGTGTTTGGTAGTAAGTGTTCCTTGGCTGCTTCATCAACAATCGCAGTATCCTTAAGTAATGACTCGGGCTCTTGCTTCCCATTAGTTTTCTTTACTTTCTCGGCAGCAGTAGTATCCTTTTCGTTCTCATCCTTTTTCTGAATGATGTTCAACAGATCGTGAGCAGCCTGCTTTCTGATAGTCGCCACCTTTTGTTGTTGTTGTTTTTGCTTTTGTTCATTTATCTTCTTTTTCATAGCATCACCATTAACAGCAGCACGATTGTTTCTGCCATGAGAGCCATGAGATTCAGTGGCATGCTTCTTGGATGCTTTGGAATGATAAATAAATTGTCTGTTGGTCGTATTCAATAAAAATGAAGAATCTAGACCTAAACCTCTTTTGGTTCTTAGTCTGCCCCCAAAGTTATTACCAGCAACGATTTCATGATCAAATAAGACTTGAACAGATAAGTTCATGCCTAAGGTTGTATAACCAACAACAGTACCCTTGGAGAAAAGTGGTACCTTACCGGAATCTTGAACATAAACAACACGGTCACCTAAATCAAATTTTTGAGTACGTAATAAAGCAAAGGATTCTCTTGGGTTAAAAATAGCTTCACGGGGAACCTTAGCTAATTGCTTAATTTCAGTTTGTTCAATAGCTGAGGAGTTAGCCAAGATGTATTCTTCAACAGCTTGCATGGAGGCCTTGGTTAAAGAATCACTTTCTAAAGCTACCTCAACAAAGTTTTGTGTGGTCATTTTAATCCAGCCCTTAACTTGATCTAGAAGCTTCATACTCTGCTCTAATGGAACATTAGGTAATAGTTGACCAATCTTTGGAATATTATTACCACTGTTTTCTAAAGCAGCAAAAAATTGAGGGAATCTAGTTTTATATTCTTTCAACAAATTCATGGTTAAGTTTGAATATTCCCAACCCTTTGGATTTCTTCTGGCATAACCAAGGACTTTCTTGTGTTGAGATTCAAACTTCACAGGGATACCAACATTGACAGTTCTACCGCTACCATCAGCGACCAAAAACTTGGTCAAAACTCTTGATAGGAATAATCTGTCAATATTTAATTTCTTGCTAACCATGTACGATGGCATGTAATGAACCATGGCATGATCCTGTTGAACTCTATCCTTACCGATTGTTGGTTCAGTCTTTAAGAATCTCTTTTCAACCGTGATCTTTAGTCTTCTTTCGTTGGAGTATCCATCAATAGTAGTTTCACCACCATAAGCATAATCACCCAAGAAAATGACCTTTGAACCTTGTGGGAATTCATCCTCGATAGGAACTGGTGGTCTCTCCTTGTATCTCTCATCCTTATTAGTAACAGCTTCAACCATTAGTTGTAATGGATAGTTATCTTGATGCTTAGAAAAGGTTTTAACATATGCACCTTCTTCATTTCTAACTAAACCTGTAACTGGTAAGACAGTAATGATTGCTTGAATGTTATCTAAAATGACTGCTTTCTGTTTACCGTAGTTTCTTAGCATCGATCTTTTTAAAGATTCAAAATCCTTTTTTTCATGGATATCACAAGTTCTCTCAACAATCTTGAATTGTTTTTTACCCCTAGAGTTCACAAAATGTTTACCTTCAAAAATGGAGTTACCAGTTGAAATGGAAACCAGTTTGGATTCTCTTAAATATGGCCATCTTGTGTAGACAACCTTGTCCATATATCTCTTGGCTAATTCTTCTGGAGTCAAATTGTTTTCCTTGTAAATATCTTGAATACGCAAAACCATGGATTGCTGCCTTGATGGTTGTTGAAACACCAAACTCTCATTATATTCTAACTTATTAGTAAATGGAATACTGTGAAGAGATGGGAACCCTGCTAGCATCTCAATACCTTGTTTGGCATTTGGTAGTAAACCGTAACGGAATTCTAAACCTTCCATTGATGGAACAACATACTCTCTTTCAACACAGTGGTTGTGTTCAATGTCACTAAATATACCACTTAGTGGACTCTTGAAAACATTGTCAACCTGTGGGTTAAACATAAATATTAAATCCTTACCGAATGAGTTTCTTAGCTTCTCTTCTGGAGTTAATCTTGCCAAATATGGTTCCATAGCCTCAACTAATCGTTGTTGATCAACAAACGAAATAAGAACAACGGCTTCCCAATCAGCAGTCTTACCATTCTTATCCAATTTAACTTCAGCTGGGTAGAAATCAAGAATTGGAGACTTTGGATCGTACATTAATGGTCTTAGTACAGTTGGGATCAAGTTTTTGGATCTTTCAGG
Source organism: Jamesozyma jinghongensis (assembly GCA_030572895.1). Lineage (NCBI taxonomy): Eukaryota > Fungi > Ascomycota > Saccharomycetes > Saccharomycetales > Saccharomycetaceae > Jamesozyma > Jamesozyma jinghongensis. Next base: position 59,527 of record JAJMCG010000022.1, read on the forward strand.
TAAAACAGCCATTAATTGTTGGAATGGAGTAAAAGGAGTACCTTTTTCGAATTCAATAACTTGATCGATACCCTTGACCAAGTCAGAGATTCTTGGAGCATAATGGTACTTGAAGTACCAACCCCAAGATGGACAACCCTTGTAATAATAATACAAAACCCATTGTAAACCCTCGACATAGTTCTTACATAATGTTTCAACTTCTTCCTTATTATCTTTCGGATCGAACCCAAATTTTTCCTTGTAATAGTTGTTCTTCCAGCTTTCGAATCTTTCATTATATAGGGTCTGTTCTCTCTCTAATTCTTCAGAGTCTTCGACTAAAGTGGCTTGTTGGTATCTTCTTATGGTCTTTCTAATAGAACCAAGACGTTCATTGCGTTCTTCTTCGGTTTCATTTGGATTTACACCATCGACATCAATTTTTAAAGAATAAGTACCTTGTGATTTGGAGTGTACAATAAATAAACCTAAATCATGAGCAAACTCCTTTAAGAAATTTAAGTTTTCCTGAATATTTTCGTCATGAAGTAATAAAGTTGGAATCTTTTCATCCGCAATATCAGCAGGGAAAGTCTCCGCGGCGTATTTCGTTACCCAAGGCTTAACAACACCGACAATCTTCTTTTGCTGTTTGAGTAATAATTTTCTACCTTGACGAGCTCTTTTTCTTTCACCTTCAAGAGAAATGTTTTCTAATTGTTGGTTAAACCATTCAACATCGATATCATTTTTTTCGAAATTCATAAGTTCAAATTGAGATAAATAAGATAACCATACTTTTAATCTTTGTAAATTAATCTTACCATGTTCATTAATGTAACCATCGGCATGCAATAAAGCTTCCTTAAACGTCTGTAGGATTACAGGGAATGCACCTTTATTTAAATGCAAATCTGGTAAATTTGGTAAGAAATCGTTACCGATAACGAACATAATGAGAATGAAGTCATCCAAGATTCTTTCAAAGTCATATTCAAATTTCATTTCATCGGATATCTCTTGAAATTCTAACTCCATGTATTCTCTCAATAAGGACAGATGTAACAGATAGAAATTTTGAGCCTCCAAAGAGTTGTTGGCATTACCACGTCTTCTACCAAAAACAACTTCTTCTCTTAATAAGGCGAAATGTGGAGCATGTGTGGATAAACCCAACATGATTAAATCGGCATCAAGACCGTAAATACAGTGTCTAGTGTTGTTATCAAATTCAGGTTGAGCTCTTAGATGTCTGATAAAATCCATAATCTTATGTTCACCCTCACCTGGAACTTCATGCCCAGAAAAGATAATCTCTACAGATCTCCATTTGGAATCATTAGAAATTTTATCATGAATGTAATATTTCAAGTTCTTGGTTAACTTTGCCATGAACTCGGTACCTGGAGTAATAGAATTAGAATCAAACGGTTCTCCAGTTGGAATCGCCTCACCATTCTTAATGGCCTTTTGCAATGCGTGTTCGGCATCCATGGCGGTTCTGAATCTACGAGCTCTCTGTTGGTTCATCTTTGCACGAGGAGCAACACCATCAATGGCCATGTAAAAGACCTTCTTTGGCTTGATAGTTTGGAAAAGGTGGTCGACGTAAGTAAAGATCTTGGCAAAGACTTCCTCTTCGGTCATTCTCTTTGTCACGTCGTCATCGTTCCCGTGCGTACATGTATGTAAGATAGAATTCATATCCAGATAAAGGTTATCAAACTCAGGAATCTGGTTGTTCTCTATCAGCTGGGAAATCAATGGCCATCTTTCAGAGATATATCTGAAGAATTTTGGAATACCCATACTTGGTTCGTGTCTGTAGTGCTAAGGGGGCTGTTTGAAATGCAAATAATGATATAATTAGTACGACAATCGGACTTATTAGGTCTGTGCAGAGGTCCTAACGGCTATAATAACGATATACTGTATCGAACTTCTATTTGGTTCTGTTTCTATTCAGTAATTGTGGCAAAATACCGTTGTTGTTGTCCTTCAAATGAAAAGTTTCCAATGAAAAGTTGTTGTCATTTTTAGAAATTACCCGACTATCGTTTTTCACGGGGACATCAGAAATAATTTTCAATATGAAAACAAATTAAGATTTTGAATATAACAGAGATGGGTGCTAACTTCAAGAGAGTATCTGCTCAATTACTCGAGACTTTTTGGGTTTTCCACTGCATCGCTGATTTAAAATGTTTAACTTTGGGAAGCCTGCCTCCATGGGGAGCTCGTTTGGTGCCAATGCACCTACAAATACCAACACAGGGTTTGGTTTTGGTAAGACCAATACACAGACTAGTACCGGGTTTGGTACCCAGTCCAACACCTTAGCCAGTTCTGCTGGTGCTCCAGCTGGTGGTATGTTTGGTGCCAAGCCTATAGCTTCTGCTGGCTTTGGTAGTACCACCACTGCTGCACCTGGTTCTGCAACAGGTGGTCTATTTGGTGGTGCTAATACTGCAAATACTAATCCAACTACTACTGGTGGTCTCTTTGGCAATGCAGCTCCAAAGCCTGCTGCTGGTGGTCTCTTTGGTGCTGCTTCTAATACTCAAACTGCTGCTTCTGGTGGCCTGTTTGGTAACAATAATAATACTGCCACCCAACCAGGTGCTACTGGTGGTTTGTTTGGGAATAATAGCAATACAACACAACCAGCTACCACTGGTGGTTTGTTCGGTGCTAAGCCAGCTGGTATGACTACATCTGGTGGATTATTTGGTGCTAAACCTGCTGCTACGGGCGGTCTATTTGGAAATAATAATGCTGCTGTAGGCACTGCTACAAATACGTTAGGTGGTGGTCTCTTTGGTGCCAAGCCAACCGGGACAACCTCTTTATTTGGTGGTAACAGTTCAACTCAACCGGCTACCACCGCTGGCTTATTTGGTGCGAAGCCAGTTGTAGGTGGTGGTCTATTTGGAAATAATAACGCAACTACAAATACCCTTGGTGGTGGACTCTTTGGTCAACAGCAACAACAAGGACAATTTCAACAGCAACAACAACAACAGTCAGTATTACAAACCATATCACAATTGCCATTGACCCCAATGACAAGAATATCCGATTTACCTCCGCAGCTACGCCAGGAAATAGAGAATTTAGATCAATACATTCAAAGACAAGTACAAATATCACAGCATCTAATGGCAGACACCAATGAACATATCGAATTAATGGAATCCATTCCTCGTGACATTTCATACTTACTAAAGACTCAGTCAGTAACAACCCAATCTCTATCACTAGACAATAAAAAAATTTCATCAATTAAGCAATTAACTGATCAAAATATAATGGATACACAAACATTTGCAATTATATTACAACAGTTATTAACTCCAGGCAGCAAGGTCTCTTCGCTCGAATTGGACAAGTTTTTCCAGAACAAGATTCAAGTTTACCATTCAAAATTAGATGAATATTCCCGTGTATTATCAGATATTGAAAGCGCTGTAAATGGTGTAACTAATGAAGTCACTGGCGAAGATACTAGCATGAAAAACGGTGTTGCTCCGTCAGATTTAGTGGTTCTAAAGACTGGTTTGCACTCCATTATTAATACAGTAGTAGAAGAATTCAATTTGTTCATGGATATTGCTCAAAGAATCGCCGAATTACATCAAAAGGTTAGGGAATACACTAGCTAATTAATGCATTATGTATAAAAATATATGTATCTTTACAATAAATTGAAAATTGATTTTCTTATATATGTACGGTGCTAAAGAATACTAGTAATAAATATGTAACAAGTCAGTTAAAATATTCTCAATTAATGATGAGTTACAGGCTTGTAGCTGTTGTAACCAACCAGCTTTCTTCTACCAACGACTTCACCAACGGAGTAGAAACCTAACAATTGAATGCCTAAGGCACCATATTTTAAGGCATCGTTTCTTGGCATGTTCTTTAAACATTCAACGACCTGTTGTGGGTTACCAAAATATTTCAAACTGCTCTTGTATAGGTTGCAGTAAGCAGATTTGAATTCATTTAAGGTTGGTGGCTGTAACTTTTCCTTGAGGTAGATCTGTTTGGATAACTCAGCACCGACCTTACCGTAGTAAATGGTCTTTTCAGTGGTCTTGGTTACAAGGGATGCAGTTCTTGATATAAATGAGGTACCGACGCTTTGAATTCTACCTAACATTGTTATTCTATGTTGTATCTTATTGATAATTGAATCTACTGTAGTAGCACTAGTACATGATTCCTTAACTGCCAATCGACTTTTATTTTTCAGAACTTATTACGGAGAAAATATACCCCGGCCAATCATTTTTGAGTAAATGGAAAAGACAAATTCACTCTATAATTACATACATAATACACTTTCTTTATATACAGATCCATATATAAATATTGAAACAACCCAAAATATTATCTCTGGAATGCTATCTTCATACACGTTGGTTTAGACGGATTGATCTTCTAACACCCTCACCCAAGACAATGATTTTATCTTCCTGTTGTAATCTTGACAAAGCTTCTGAAATGTCATTAGCCTCAACCCTATCCTGAGAATACTCATTTATTTGTTTAATTAATTCGTTAAAACTAATAGAATCGGAACTTTGTTCTGTTAATACATTGATGACTTGTCTAGCTAAGTCTTCTTGCAGCTTTCTCTGTATCACTGATTTGCCAGTTTGGACTAGGTTCATATCAATCTTACCAGTCTTTGGGTCAGTTGCGTAATCTTTGATGGCAGTCTTAATCAATCTAACAGCTTCTTGGACATCCTGCAGCTCTACTTCTTTTGATAATCTCATCTTAGCGTGAGCTTCGGATAGACGAATCATACTTTCCAATTGTCTTGTGGTAGCCGTAATTCTCTTTTCATCCGATCTGGAGTCATCACCCATCTTTCTCATACCAACGTATGCTCTTACTAATTCAGTCTTGGCAGATTCAGTAATTGTTGGATGAATCGTTTCCTTAGCATAATTAATATATGTAGTTAAGAATTCAACAGGAAGAATATCATCTTGGGCAACATGTTGTGGCTTATCTTCAAGGTATAGACTAGTCAAATGTTTGGCCAATTCTCTGTCATTGTTTTCATCAACCTTGTCAAGAATTAAATAGACAAGATCAAATCTGGAAAGTAATGGTGGTGGTAAATCAATATTTTCCGTAACAGGCAGATTTGGATTGTAACGAGAACCAATTGGGTTGGCACTTGCTAAAATTGAACTTCTAGCATTTAAAGTAGTAATAATACCTGCCTTGGCAATGGAAATTGTTTGCTGTTCCATTACTTCGTGTAAGACAGATCTTGTAGAATCACTCATCTTATCGAATTCGTCGATACAACAAATACCACCATCGGATAGAACTAAGGCACCACTCTCTAAAACAAGTTGATTAGTATCAACATCTCTTGTAATGTATGCAGTTAGACCAACAGCAGAAGACCCCTTACCGGAAGTGTAAACACCACGAGGAGCAATTTTGTGAACATATTGTAGAATTTGAGATTTCGAAGTGGATGGATCACCACACAATAGAATATTAATATCACCTCTGTAACGACCACCCTTCTTAAACTGTTTATTGGCACCACCAAAAAGTTGCAATAATATACCCTTCTTAACGTCATCCAATTCATAAATACTTGGTGCAATTGAACGAGATAATAAATTGTATAAATCTTCTCTTTCAGCAACATCACGAATCCTCTCGACATCTGCATCACTAATACGTCTAATTAATTCGACTTCATTGTGATTCAACTTATTTTGTAATAATTCCTGCTCAACAGTAGAAGTATCAACATCTAGTCTCTTGTCAGAAACTTTCTTGACATGGACAACATCCACATATGTTTTGTATAGTGCCTTTAAAACACGTTGTCTAGAATTCGCTCTAATTGGAATGGATCTAAATGTACCAGTAACTTCAATTCTATCGCCAGCACGACAGGAATCGACCAATTCATCGTAGACACAAAGTGATACAGAATGTGGAGTTTGGCCATCTGGAACTAAATCCGGAGTTTCCTGTAGTTTGATGACTTGCTTGTCAGCAAATGAACATCTATTATGAACTAGAGTCATGGAATTAGGTTCATTACAATCAACACGTTCACATCTTGCAGGTTCTTGAATCACACCCCTGTCGATTTCAACAGCCATGGTATGATCACAAACGTTACATTTGAAGAATGCAACCTTCATATCAGGAATAACTGGAGTTGCTCTTAAAACTAAACCCTTCAAACTAATCAACTTATCAATATCATTTGGATTTAGCTCACGCATGCCTTTAGCAGTGTCGACATTGTAAGGTCTGACCTTATAGAATTTGGTTTCAATTTCATCTAAGTCATAATCTAGATGATTGTCAACAACTAGAGAGACCATACAGTCCTTGATGGTTTGATCCATAATAGAAATGACTTCTTGAGGATAATTCAAAAGTTGATAATATAATTCCTCAGTTTGTTTATAAGCCAATAAATTTCTGGCATCTAAGTTTAAGTTGGAAGTACCTAACTCTCTCATTTCGTTCATATGGTTAACATAATACAGTTCTTCATCAGTTGTGTCATTAATAAGTTCCTCCCTTTCATCTAAAACTTTACGATATTTATACTTGAAGGACATTAAAAAGTTGCGGAAATTATTTGCAACTTCTTGAATACTGACATTTGTACCCCATATAATTCTAACTGGCTCTGTAGCTTCAGAAGGTAAATCAGAACTTGAACTGGTTTGAGTATTTTGAATACCTGAGTAAAATCTTCTTGGTGATGAGAAATCTGAACCTTGAACATCGTTTCTTCTCATTCTCATTCGGTTGGAGGCTTGACTACCCATATCAGATCCACTTCTGATATCAGAAAACCTGTTGCCACCTGGGGTAGCGGCAGTAGAAGAGTGGGTATGTCTCCCAGAATTTCTGTGGGACATGGAAATGTCCGAGGAGTGTTGTTGAGATGAAGAAGGGTAGTTGAATGGAGAAGATCCCATGTTTTGTGCTGTTCTACCTAATTCACTTTCTGCATTACGTTCATAGGTATCACCTTGAGAAGAGGAAGAGTTGTAGAAAAGGCCAGCTGCAGTGGGAGAAGACTGTGGTGGAATAGCATTTGGCGCTGGTGATGAACTACCTTCATCATGGCCTGTAACTGGGGAGCTCGGATTATCAGACATAATTGTTTATATTCTGTTAGTCTGGTGGCAAGAAGATGACAGATTAATTAGAATTTGACTCTTCAAAATATAATTAAGATCAATTGTTATTGCTATTATGTTCCTGTTTTTCTATTTTCATTTCTCGAAATTTTTCAAGTATTTATGCCTAATTTGGGAATTGTGATTGATTTTCCCAAAAGGGTATAATGCAGTTACAAAAAACGTCAGGGTAATATGTCACGTGGTAAATGTTCTTTTTATATATTGACTTGATATGAATTGCGTAAGATATAATCTATCAACTAGAAAGTATTTCGTTGAGTATGAGGTCATCTATATATATATATATTTGTGTGCATGTCTATGTTATCTGCTGCTCTTGAGCTCCTCCCAAAACGATGTATTGGTGATTGACCATTTCCGTGCAACATCGCCCTTTCCGGAGCCCCTCGTTGCATAATGTTTCACTGTGATTTTAATGATTTGTTTGCTGTATTGTGGTAGGCTCTTTTGTGCAATTTCTGTGACAGTTCCTAGAGAAAATGTGCTATCTTGTACCTCGTCGAATAATTTTAGCAAATCCTTAGGTTCTGTTATTAATGTTTTAGGTTTCTTAGCAGGAGATTCAGAGGAACTGTTATTTTCTGTGCAACCATTTGAGTTCATATCACTAGTACTTCTCTTGGTTCCATTGGGAGATATTGTGACTATTCTTTGGTGTGGATTTATAGGGAATGGGACATTTTCTATTAAGTATTCCGCACTGGCCAATTCAAAATATTTCTTATCATCAGTTTCCATCTTATCTATATCGTCTCTCAGTAGAACTGTTGGGATCAAAGGTCCTATAAATTTCTTCTTGCCATTAGAGGCATTGGCACTATCTTCAGCATCTAAGAAACCATCAAACTCACCTTCACTTCCCTCTTCCTCATCTTCTTCATCATCATCATCTTCTCCACTGTCCAAATTGTCAAACCCACCTTCTTCACCTTCTTCATCTTCTTCATTAACCCATTCCAAATCAGAATCGTAATCGTAATTATAACCGGTCCCTTCTGTTGAAAATGGATCCTGAACAGGTAAGATCACATTCTTCGAATATGTGCCAATATATGGTGGTCTGACATTCTCATAAAATTTTATATATTTTTGGGGAACCATTGATAATAAATTTTGTAACTCTTCATCTGTTTTTTCCTTGGTTGTCATTTGTTGCAACAAGGTAACTGCATTATATTTGATACTATGACCACGTTGTTGTTGTCTTGATTTTAACCAACTCAAGGCATCGTCATTTTCTGAAACTTCTGCGGATAACTTAGTATCAATTAATCTTTTACTTTCTTGTAATCCCTTGTTTGATAAGTGTAAATGATTTGAGACAATAACGCTATCTTCAGCATAAAATGGTAAGAAATACTTTTCATAATCAGATTTTTGTGAAGCTTGCCCAGAGGAATCCTTTACTTTTTTGAAAAAATTACCAATACGTGATTGCGCTCTTTCTTTTGCTTCTTCCTCTTTTTTCTTTTCTTCCTCCTTTTGTCTCTTTAATTCCAACTTTTCTTCTTCTTTCTTCAATTTTTCTTGTTCACGTTGTTGTTTTAACTTTAATCTTTCCTCCTCTTTTTTCTTCTTAAGTTCTAATTTCTCTTGATCACGTTTACGTTTTTCTTCCTCCCGTTGTTGCCTCTTAGCTTCTTTTTCTAATCTCAACTCTTCTTGACGTTTTAATTTTTCCAATCTTTGTTCTTCCTTTTTAATATCTCTTTCTCGTTTTGCCAATTCTTTCTTTGTTAGTGGTTTCTCAGTTATAGATTCAGTAACCTTGGAATTATTAAAATCTTCTTGCTTAAGATCAGCATTTATGACAACCTCCGCTGTTTCAACTAATCCTTTCTCCTCAATATCACTTGCCTCATTTACTTTTACAGTTCCAACTACTACCTCTTCAACAGATTTAGTATCCATATCGTTACCCTCAACAATCGTTTCTTTAGTCTCCCCAGCCAAACCATTATCTGTCATTTCAGTCTTATTAACAATCTCTATAACATTGGAATCCTGCTTATCAATCCTCTCTATGTCAGATTCCTCAATGGCGTCATCCTCATCAATATTCAATACAATGACTTCATTATCCTTAGTCTCTGACTTGGTGGCCTTGTTTTGAAAAAAGGATAATATTCCTCTCTTTTCAGGTGTCCGTGCCTCATTCATCTGTGACTTGGTTCTATATGTTGGTATTGATTGATATTGCAATCTAACAAGACTGAAATACATTTGGTGATTTTTTTTTTTCAAATTTACGCGTCAGTAAATTAATTTCCGTCTCAGCGCGATTGTCACCAAATTCGTCAAAATATGACAATCTAGCGGATAAATAGTCGCTGGTATTTGATAGAGAGAGGGTCTCACCAATCACTGTAGTATTTGAGTGAGAATTGCTTTAAGAAAATTCATATTGAGGGGGGGCAGCAAAAATACCCTTCCAATTTTGAAAAAACCTAGATCGAGTAGTTTTCCAAAGTTTCCTTTGTAAATTCCAAGGGAAATCAATCTTGATTAATCACAACTGAACTTCTGTTTACTAAGATCTGAGATGATTTAACCATCTAAGCAAATATTTTAGAGAGAGACAAAAATATTATTTTTCAGTTCCTGAATGGTAAGAGAAAAATTTGAATAAAATTAATTAGTCTCTTTCTATAGAAAAAAGATTAACGTAGATTTGGGGAAAAATCATTTGCTGGAAAACCCGGATCTTAACATCTTTACATAAACTTCTCAACAAAAGGTCTCTACGATATTATAGTAGGGAAGGATTTACCTAGTCATGTTGAGATTTCCCTTGTGGAATGAATTTTCACGGAGTAGTCTTGGCCGTTTTAGCCAAGTTATATAAAATTTAAGTTACGGTTCTCGAGAAAATAACTAGTAATCCTGTAGGAAAGGGATAACGCCGTTTGTGATCCAAGGTCTTTGGGGTGAATGTTACTTCCCTTTTGTAGCTGTATCTCTGTCTCATCTGCTGCGGGGGGAGGGGAGCCATGATGTCACCACTAAATCGCTGATTGCGTTGTTTTCGCTTTGCTGTATCGTTCATCGAATTGGGAAGGGGGTTGGATTATTTTTTTTTTTTCCCGCAGATATTATTTAGGAAATCATGATTAGTCTTTGGAAAGGAGACATGCCGATCCTACAAATGCCTAGCAGAAAACGAAACAATTTCGTTCGGAAGAGAGGAAAAGTTAACTGTTGGAATTTATTTTCTCTAAGACTTGAGGATTTGTCTGGGGGTCTGTGTGGGATGCACAGGTCTTTGCTTATCCGCATGTAGGGAAGAGTCTTCTAATAATAACAAATAAACACACTATGTGACTTACAACGTTATATTGGAATTTTCCTCTTTGGAAAAACAATTGATCACACATTTTTGTTTTTTCCTGAACGCGTCTCTCTGTTCTTTTTTTGTTTTTGTTTGGTACAATACAAAGAAAATAATACTTGATGGTCTTTTTTAGCAAAAATGATAAAAAAACAAGAAAGAAATGTAGCAGTCTTACTATGGAAATCATAAGATTGGCCAAGAACTGTTTATTGTTTATGTCACACGATTGAGAGATTAAATTACCGGACGGTAAATATTATTATGGTACAGATTGTCTATAAAAAATTAAAAATGAGTCAATTCTATCTAGAACTCTGTAGACAACATTTACGTAGGTCTTATCATGTTACTATAATAGTATCCGAATATCATTTCGTTTGGGATAATACAATTTGTTAAAAAAGACGTGGCAACAATGTTGTTGTGTTGTGAACAAAATGCTCTATTAGTTACCAGTTTAAATCGTCAAGAACTGGTCCCTGTAGCCTCTTTTCAACAATTATACAACAATGTGCATTGGCATTACCAAATAGACCGAAGTTGTGTGCGAAGACCCACAGCATGAAAAAGTTATCTCTGCACATCCTGCAGAGAACCCTGTACAGAAACTGGGAATTTTCCTATAGTGCCGATCCCCCAAAAAAAAAAAAATTACGGAATCTAAGCGAGTTACGTAACGTGTACGTGAAAGAAAGGAAAAAAAAAAAAAAAGGAGAACTGATAGATGGTTCACCACAAGTAAATCTCTCAGCCCGAACAATCTGGTGCATAGGTTAGATCTCAGATAATTAAAAAAAAAAAAATAACTCTCACAAGACCAACAACGACTTAATCTTGAAAATCCCATTTGGGAGAACACTGAAAAGGCATTGAATGATTAACGTTACCAAAAGGGAAGGTAAAATAGTAAACTCTCTGCGAGGAAATGATTTGCTCAAGGTATCTCTGTGTATCAATTAATATTATTGTTGTTGAATAATTGCCAGAAAGGGAACCTCCGGGTTTGCGCCCAGCAATTCCAGCGGAGAAATAGTATCTCGCTCCGCGTAAAATCGAGGAAAGTTTAAAAAAAAATTAAGAGAAACTAAAACTGAAAAAGTCAAATGCACACACTAAAGCATACTATAATTCGATTTGCTGTTATTCTGCGTCTTTCCTGTGTTAAAATTGTACGGCCTGGAAAGGGGTCGAGAACCCAGAAACCATTTTAGCGATTTAGCGTTGCAGCGCTCTGTAAAGAATTTTACCGGGGATACCTTTCTACATGTTTTTCTTCGAAACGACTTCCCATTTGCTAATTGGAGACCATGTGCAGGCAACTCTGAGGGATTTTCACAGAAACATATTTGGAGTGGATGCCCGTGCAGGAAGATATCTGTACAACGTAAATTATACAGGCAATTCTTTTGGGAAAATCAAATTCTCTCCGACTTTACTCTGCTGAGCAAATCCCAGAATGACCTAAGCTTTGAATTTTGCAGGATAACTTTGGGGTCGTCCTTACCTGGCTAGAGTCCAGAAGTGGTCTCATAATAACTTCGGCGCTACGCTGTAGTCAATCAATAAGATCTTCCCTCTTCTGAATTTTTTTTTTTTTAGTAAGGATTACTAACTTTAATTACTATCATTCTTCATTGTCACTGTTGTTTCAAATTTCCTAGTATAAATACCTTATCGTTCTCCTCTAACCTCCAAGCATCTTCCAAAAATTGCAATCTCGTCCTTCCCATCAGGTACTAGCGATCTATAGATATATTATCATATTATAAATAATAATAAATTTTATTATTAATACAAGGATATTATATTATTTGATTAACAGTTGACAAACTTCAAAAGCTCTTTCTAAAGTATTTTTTTTTTTTTTTTTTAATGAATTCAACTGTATTTATTTATCCACCAAATCAATATAATATGACGGCCGCTATTCCACAACAACCACAAACTTTAGAAAGTAGTCACTCGATTTATAAATATAAGGATGCTGCTACTACTAGTATCAGTAGTAACGATTTTAAGAGAGAATCTATCACTTTACCCCCAATCTCCTCCATAATGCCATCTGATAGTGCTAACTCTGGCGCCTCTAACAGTAATAAGACTAATAATAATAATAAACCAACAAAGATAAAACAAGAATCTAAACAACAAGATCAACTTCATGAAAATGAAAATCATTTACCTTTAAATAGCTCTCCTCCAAGACAACAAGTCTATACTGAAACGTCACCAAGGACAAGATATATTCCTTCACAGGAACCTATCTCCACAATTGTGACTGCCTCTCCAAATATGAATAACTCTATGGGTGCAAACACTCAAGGATTTTATTATTATCAAGGTTCAAGGCCAACTACACAAACCAGTCCTCGAAGTATTGCAAACCCTACGAGAAATCAAAGCATAACGTCTACTATGCAACAACAACCGCAACAACAAATTAATATTCAACAGCAACCAAGATATTATTACGTCTTGGCCGAGGCTCCACCACAACAAGTACAACAGATACCACAAATTCAACAAGTGCAACAAATGCAACAGATGCAACAAATGCAAATCCCACAATACACTACTTCTGCCGCTAATAATGCCCAATATGCTCAAATGCAACAGTTTGTACCAAGATATAGAAATTCTATTTCTGAAGAACAAGTACATCAACAACAAAGGCAACAACAGCAACAACAACAACAACAACAGCAACAACAAATCATTCAAGGTATCCCACAAAATGAATACGATGGTTATACTTATCAATTACCAAACGGTGCAATAATAATAAATTCTCCACCACAAAGTGAATTACAAACCCCTCAATTCAACAATGGTAACATTCCTATCCCTTCTACAATCCAATCGAATTTAAGTTTGGCTATAAGGTTAAGGAAGCAATGTCCTGTTTGTGGGAAAATATGTTCTAGACCTTCCACTTTGAAGACACATTACCTAATACATACTGGTGATACTCCGTTCAAGTGCCCATGGGAAAGCTGTAAAAAATCCTTTAATGTTAAGAGTAATATGCTTAGACATTTAAAGAGCCATGAGAAAAGATCAGGAAAGACTGTTGAACCAAGAAGAGGAAGCGCTGGTTCCGCTACCCCTTCTGCTAAACGAAGTGGTTCTACTTCTCCAAAGACTGTGGCGGGTATTAGTAAGTAAGTCAAACATTCTAAATACTTAATTTTAAGCCTCGAATTAAACTATCTAAGATATTCTTAAACATGTTTATGCGAATCAACATTCAAAAATAATTAAATTTAATAATTAAAGTACTCATCTCCGACATTCAAAAATTTTGTAATTACATTAAACTTAATGTCCATTCTAGTATATCGCTGGTTAACTATGTTTGTCTTACCCCTTTAAAATCCCGCTTGGTTGCATTCCCTTCTCCTTTATAATACAACATCAATATCCTTCCTTGCACCGATCCCCTTCTAAGATCATATCGGGCAAATTTTTCACCTGATTCACCAGATCTCGTGACAATAAATTTCGAAAATCTACAGTATTTTACACGTAACACTAGGCAACATCTTAAAAAATGACGGACTATTGGATTCTCAATTTGAGTCTTTTGAGAATGTCCCAATGATTGTCCTTCGTAAAGAAACCTAAATTCATTTTAAAAAAAACTCTATGCCTGTTGATTAATATCCTCAATTTGAAAGTACATTTTACTTTAACTACCCATGAGTTTCAATTATTACTCATTATGGAACGCTGAGTGGGTAATTATTTAAGGAAATAGTCACTCTCTAGTCCAATTGAGGTAACTTATCTTTTGACCGAGGTCGAATATTGTAAATTAAATCTTTATTCTGGGATGGTGTGGTTACGAAATTTTTAGAAAAAAACCGTGCAAGATGTTATGTGTATTTACTTTTGTTAGATAAAAAAACAATAGAATAAGGGTAAGACCTGCTGATGGAATTCATGACACCAGAAATTGGAAATCATATTTCTGTGTTTCATTGAATTTAAATTTCAAAATATTCGTTTCCTAACCTAAACTATAATCTTGATTATAATGTGTTCATGCAAACAATACGAATGACGTGTCCCAAACCATTCTTGTTCGTACTATGACCTTGTTTCAAAATATCATACCATTGACTGATCCATAAAGCTTATCTAGAGTAACAGAGTGGCGAAGAAGAAAAATATAAAAAAAATGCGAGAATTGAAGACTGTTAGCAATTTCAAGGAATTTTTAAGCAGCCGTTTTTTTGGGTTGAGTCTAGCTATCAGCGATTTTGTAACATTCTATGTAAGTCCAATAGGGATGTAAAGTGGTGTGTCTTTCCCGAGACTCGGATACCTTCACGGTATGCAGATCCTTTGACATTCTCTGCAAATAATTGGTCGCGAAGAAATTCGTGACTCCCAAAAAAACTGTCCTTAAATCACGTGATTGTTTATTTATTATTTTAGGAGTTTTTTGTTTGTTATTACAAATAATTTTAATTAAATAGTTTAAAAGAGAGATTACAAAGTAAAAAAATAAGAAAAAAATGACATGGAAAATAATCTATTGGTACAGTCTATATTCAATTTTAAGAATTTGAAGTGTTTATTTCTATGTACAAAAAATGATAATATTATTTAGTTCTCTTACTTATAGCTCTTTCAATCCTTTTTGTCACCTTTGATTTTCTTGAAAGTGTTGGAGATAAATCCCTCCAGTTTACGCAAGGCACTTGGCTCATCAGGGTTAGCAGAACTAGTATTGTCAGTTGAGAATGGCATTGAAGATGAATCCGATGAATTCTTTTCTATTGTTCTTGTTGCAGTTTTATCATGTGTGACGTCAGCCAGAGCTTCCCACAAACATCTCTCCGCTTGGGAATGTGGTTTACTGATTACAATCTTGTATTGAACCTTCATTTGACCACGGTTTGCATTGCCAAAAAGGCCGCTACGTGGAACACCCATGTTAGGTATCGAGATGACTTCATCCTGTTGTGTACCTTGTTTCACCTTAAGTCTTATGGTAGTACCATCTACAGTTGGGACAGTGATAGTACCACCTAACGCTGCCGTAGTGATTGGAATTTCTTTTTCATACCAGATATCGTATTTATTTTTAATGGAGAATTTAGGATCCCTATCGACCTTAATAGTGACTAATATATCACCTTTACTCATCTTAACATTCTTCATCATGTCAGCATCCACTGCCATTTGTGGGTAGGAACCTTGATTTGGAATTCTAATCACATCACCATCCTGTAGCCCATTAGGTAAATCGACTTCGATGGTCTTGTTTCTAGAAAACTCGACACCATCACCGTGACAACTTGGGCAAACATCCTCAGATTTTAACTTGGTACCTTCACCACCACACTCATTACAAGTGGACATCATTTGGAACCCACCTCTAACATGAATTTTCGTCCCTGTACCGTGGCATCCCTCACAGGTATCTTTCTTTGCACCTTCCTTCATCCCGGACCCGTGGCACGTTTTACATTGATCAAACGCATTAAACGTCAACTTAACACCAGACTTTCCAAATACGGCGTCCTTAAAGTCCAACTTGCAAACCACTTGGATCGGATCGCCCTTAAACTCCCTAAACATGTTGCCCATGCGACTCGACGCATGTTGATGGCCAGCTCCACCTCTACTAGCATTATTAAATGCAGCACCAAACAGATCTTCAAAGTTAATCCCACCAAAGTCCCCAAAAGGCGAGGCCCCACCAAAGGGTGACCCACCACTGAAACCTTGCCCGGGCTGCTGTGCACCAAAATTTGGATCAAACGCAGCTGGACCAAACTGATCGTACTGTTGTCGTTTCTTCTCATCTGAGAGAATCTCGTATGCATTTTGCAAATCATGAAACTTCTTCTCCGAGTCTGGTTCTTTATTGATATCCGGATGGAACTTTTTAGCGAGTTTATAGTATGCCTTCTTGATCTCTGATGCAGTGGCTGTTTTTTGAATGCCAAGAGTATCGTACGGATCCTTTATGGATTGGCTTTGTATGGCAGAAGCATGGAATGCAGAGGAAAGGATCCTGGGGGTACGGAGAATGGGTGAGCAACGATATAGTGAGCGTGTTGTACAATTTCTAATCATATTTCTTGTTGGAAACATGGTGGTATTTTCTTGTGTAAGTGATACGAAGGTATGTTGCTTATATTACCCTTGGATAAGTGAGCGTGAGGGTTATTTTCTCTAGGATTTTCTATAATGTTCTTTAGTAATTGTATGGTGGTGATTCCCTTTAGTTTTTAGCAATATTTTTTTTCTAGTAAATTCTGTCATGTGTTACCCGGAGTACACTAATATATTAATTACATAATATCAATTATTCATAAGATAAAGGGAGAGAGCTGTGTCCCCTATTAAGAAATGAGGAATAGGAATATAGATAACCTTAAAGATTTGTTGTATGAAGTAGTTGTGTTGTGCAAAATGTTATTACATACGTGCCTTAGGCTGCGTATTAATGAGTAGATACTGTCAACAGCAATATAGATGGTATTAATAGTAATAACAAATATGCTCAACGGCTCTTACAATAAAAGCCGTTCCATAGTACGTAAAAATACGTAACTATGTAAATAGGTGAATAAGTATAAACACGTGAATACGTATAAATACGTAATATACGTTCTATGACACAAATAATACATCACGATACTGACAGCGAACGCACCCCTGTATAATTAGGGATATACCCTTGTAATGCTTGGTATATAAACGGTATCACTTGCCAACCTCTTCCTTCCTTGCATTAACAATACCCTTAACACAATATTGACGTATCATCAAATACAAATGTCAGACGAAGGAAGAAAGGATTTCACATCAAAGGCCAAGGAAACAATCAAACCGGATTCTCAAAAGTCTTACCTGGAGCAGGGCAAGGAGTACATTACCTCTGGGGCTGACAAAGTAGCCGGTAAGGTTCAACCTGAGGGGAACAAAGGAGTCGCTCAGGGTGCTGCGGATGCGGCACAGTCCGGGAAGGATAAAGCTAAGAGTGAAACAGAACAGCATGAGAGCGCTGCTGAGGTAGCACATGATTACATGCAGAGCGCAAAGAGTAAAATTAATGACGCTGTAGAGTATGTTTCACATAAAGTACATGGCGGCGAGGAAGAAACCAAGAAGTGAGTCGGCGGAATTTTTTTTATTTATTACATTTTTATTTAATTATATATCAGTTACAGTTGCGCAACTTATTATCGTCCATTAAATATTTTTACAAATTTAACAAATAGCTCTATTTATGTTTGGAATTGTTTACTCTAATTTGAAGAAATTTTCTTCAATTTCCCCCTTATAACTCTCATCCTTAGAGATCTTTTCTAAGAGATACTTCTTAGCCTCGTTAAAGTTTCTAAGGTAATCTGTCTCAAAGCCAAGTAACCCGTCTTTAAACTTCTTCCTCTTCTTACCACGAATACCGATAACTGATGCCATTGGAATATCTTCAAATTCATTAAATATATTCACTAATCCAACCTCATTCCTCTTTAATCTAGCGGATTCATGTGATTTAATTAAATCTTGTAAAAATTCTTGTTGTGACTTGTTAATGCTCTCGTACCTCTTTCCCAAATCCACTTCAATTAATTTATTGATCCGTTCCTCATTGGACCCAATCATCTTGGTCGGTACTACTGTCTCAGACGAGGCCATCGTGTTCAACGTACTATTCTGATCATCACCATTATCAACCTCTGTCAATTCAACACTCTCTGTGGATCCCTGTGGAAGCAAGGGAGTTGAAAGCTTTAACTTCTTTCTTCGCCTCTTAATCTTTTTCCCATCTTCATTCACATCACTGTCCTTCGTGGGACTTGCTGATACACTAGCATTATTTATATGAGCATCGTCACTTTCATCCTCATGAGCTTCTCTCTCTTTCTCCTTTACCTGGTCCGTCTCCTTCTCATGCTGAATCTTCGCGAGAAACTCTTTCCTCTTTGCTTTTTGATCTAACCCAAATGCAACCTCAACGTCCAAATCAACGTCATAATTCTCGTCATTCTTTTCCAATACAATCTTCCACTTACCATCACCAACATCTTTACCAAATAATTTCACCGCATCCTCAATCTCATTTTCTTGAAGACTAGTCTCCAAATGTATATACAATAGCCACAACAACACATTGACCCTGCCATCAATACCATAAACAGACTTATCCATTACATCAAACAATCTCACGCCCTCATTCGTGTCTCCATCAGTATCATCTTCACATACAACATATTTTTCTCCACTTAAGTACCTATCATTCACTTGTGGGGATCCTTCACACAAAGCGAATAACATATTGACGACATTATATTTGCCCTTACTTACTGCTTCCAGATCAACAGTCTCATTACCGACGGGTAAATTCTTCAAGATGGACTTCAATCTAGGTGTATCCTGCAAGGACTTTGGATCCCTCACCTCGTATTGCAATGACGGCACACAATGGAACGTCCTCAATTGAGATGTCATCTCCAAGTAGAAGTTAATTGTCGTGTTCAGACGACCAATGTTTACCAATATGCCCAAGAGACACGTAGAGAATGCGACTTGATGGTCCACTAACAATTTGTCCCTTAGGATCTTTGAACATTTCGTGGAGGTAGCAAGGCATAAAATATAGAGTTGTGAGAAGGTGAGCTTCTCATGGGAGAAAAACCGTCTGGCGTCATATTCTGTGTCTGTGACGTTGAGGACCGTTGAGTTTAGATTGTTTGTATTTGCGGAACCTTCTGGAGTCTGCTTGGTTTCCAGGATCGGCACCAATGAGTTCAAGTAAACGTCCTTGAAGATATTAGTAAACAATTGACGTTTGTCCTTCAACAGGGCGGTAATAAAACTATATTGAATATCGTTTCTTGTAAAGTAATCACCGTCAGGCTTTTTCAAGTGTCTGTTGTATTTACTGATTGGGATGATCTGTGTGATCAAATTTGGAATCTTGCGACCAGGTTCAGAGTCCGTACTGGGCACGAGACTCGTGTCGATATTAAGGATATGTTTCACATTTGTGGCATTTTCCTCACTTTGCGTCGAATCCGTGTCCTCATTCTCATTATTTTCCTCTGTTGTTGCAGTGGTGGTGGATATAGTAGGTTCGTTAGGCTGTTGAATCGGTACAAGTGTGTCCTGAAACACATCATGAATCGGATCATATACTCTTCCAGCCATCGTTCGTTGTCTCTCTTTCTGTGTATTCCTTCTTGGGTGGCAAGAAAGTTGTTAATTTTACAAACGAAAATTTTGCTTAGGGGAATGGCAGTGTGTCTGTTTCTACACTCCTCTTTAGTTTTCTTGCAGTAGTGCCTTGATTGGGAAAAAATGGCAATTTTTTTCACGCGAGATATATTATTTTAAAAATTATACTAAGTTGTTATATATCCATTGTGATTATGTACAGTGCTATTTCGTAAATGGGAACTAAAGGGAACGGTTATTCACGAGTCATATTGGTGCGTGTCGTGTGTTTCGTCCAGTTCTCGTATACCCAAACGATGGTTTGGACGAGAATGTATATCGCCAGCGAATTCAACCCTATATATGCTAATTTCTTGGAAGTCTGAAAGTAGTTATCTGGATTAATGGTTCTCCACTGGATCACGATGTTTACGCCGAGAAGAAACGTCACAAAGCTACAGAGGGCAATGAAGCATCCGAGCACAATGAGTCTTGCGGAAACGTTTTGTTTCAATCGAAGCATCCGTTTCACTATTTTGTTGCTGATCACGGGATACGCCTTGAAAGGACCCTCCCCAAAGACGTTGTTTTCATGTGTTTGTTGTGGAATTCTGGACATTGTTTGGTGTAAAGTCTTGATGAACTGGTCACAATTTCACAAGGCATCCTCATCTGACCATCCATCACTTCTACATATATATATATATATATATAGATATCTACTGTTCGTAATATGGGGTGCAATTGGTCGCCCGTGCATCCCATTGCCTATTGTTGGGTTCTATTGGTTACGCTGTACAATTCAATAATATCAATACTATTAATGAGACGAGTGAATGAGGTACGTGAAATAAGTATTAAGTATATGCATGTAACGAATATGTACTGTAACAATTATGTCGATCGGGATTCTGGTGAGTCCTTGACTTCATCTTGAGATTCTTCCTTAGAAAAATCTAAGAATTCGATAAAACTTTGCCCTCTTCTTTCGACAGCTGCGACCAATAAATTTCTCTTGAAGTTGACAGACCAAATCTGATCTGCATCACCAAGAATATTTGAGTGGACATGGTTACCGTTTCGTAAGTTATAAATATTGAACTGTCTCTCGGACCCGCTCACCAATATATTATCATCCATATGGAAGGTAGTGATAGCACTTAAGTTCTTGTGATGATATGAAAATTTTAAGGAATAATCCTCTGAATCCCAACCCTTTAAAGCTCCATCTGCTGCGGCACTCACTAAAAATTTATCCGAGAGTCTTAGTAACCCAACCAATGCAGTGTGACCATTTAATACTTTCCAGGATTCCTTAACTCTAATGCATGAAGTTCCAGCACAACTGACATTTTCAGTGCCACCATTATTCCAAATATTACCAAGATCCC
Organism: Jamesozyma jinghongensis; assembly: GCA_030572895.1. Taxonomy (NCBI): domain Eukaryota; kingdom Fungi; phylum Ascomycota; class Saccharomycetes; order Saccharomycetales; family Saccharomycetaceae; genus Jamesozyma; species Jamesozyma jinghongensis. Next base: position 80,628 of record JAJMCG010000022.1, read on the forward strand.
AAATTCTGATACTGGAATCCATACTCGCTGAAATACATCTTTTCCTCTTATGATCATATATCGTAGAATAAATTCTATCTGTATGTCCCGATAGAATAAATAAACATTTCATCTGTGCAATATCCCAAACCATCAACGTGTTATCATATGAACCACTGATGACAATGTTACCATGTCCCGATACGGTACGTACCGAGGCAACATGTCCCTTTAATACGCCAACAAAATATGGGTTAACATCTGGTGAATCATATACCAATGGAAATTCATCGTCATTACCAGTCCGGTTATAAATATCCTTACAGAGTTTCCACACGTGTAAGGTATTGTCTCTCGAGCCCGTAACGATATATTTATTATTCTTATACTCAACTATCTCAAGACATCTCACCGTAGAGGTATGGCCCTTAAATACATGTGTACAGCAACCTCTTTTGATATCCCAAATTCTAACACTTCTATCCGTGGACCCACTCACTACAATTCCATCTGTATCATACTTGAGTGCCCAGACACCTCCTTCGTGTCCTCGTAAATCGAATAAAAAATTTTTATGCAATGCATCATAAACCCTAATCATCTTATCATCTGCACCAGTAATCACATAATCATCCTCATATTGTAAACAAGTGACTACGCTTGTCGTATGTCCCTTGAGTGTAGTTCTTTGGGGTAAAAATCTATCGTTATACCAATTTCCCAGTATCCTACAACTTTTCAAAAAATCAATCTTGTAATAATCCTCGATATCCTCAGCTAATGGGTAGTCTCTCTTCAACCTTACCAAATACGGTAGCCATCCACCTTCTGGTATGAAACTCTCCGTGAACAGTAGTTGTCTCCATAAAGATGGAGTCTTTTCAATCACCGAGTACCATTTCTTTGAAACAGTCAAACAAGAGAGTATATCAGCGAAATTCAACTTTGTGAATACTTTCAAAGCGATCTCAAATGGAAGACTAGCAATCAGATCTCTCTTGAGACTTGCCCTTATCGTTGCGTTGAGATCCGTGAGTTGTTCTCTATTTAATCTCGACACAATCCTGTACGCTAATCGTTGCAACTCATCGGGATCAATCTCCTGCGCAGTGAGCGTACTATCTGGGGTGCTGCCCCCCGAGGATGCAACTGGCGAAAGCGGCGTTAGATCCTCCTGAAGCTGTGTCGGGGTTGGAGGTGGCGGAGGCTGTGTGGTTGATGTATTTGTCTTGAGTCTCTTGAGCTCTGGTGCAGCTGATGATGTACTGGTAGAGTTGGTGGTCGTATCCTCATGTTTACGTTTTGTGGATTCTGTTGAGTTAGATGAGTCATGAAGTGTGTAAATATATGGGATGGGGATATCCTGGAGTGGAAACTGTGATGGGTGATAAGACATTGCTGGTTGTTCCGTCTTGCGTGTGGCTGGTGCGCAACTCTATCGGGTCTCCTTCTGTTGGGCAATGTTGCTTAGCAGTTGTGGTTTGTAATAATTTTTAAATTTTTTCGGTTTTTTTGTTAGTAACGATTTTGTAAATGATAGATGTGATGATATTAACATAATGTTTTGATGATATTGGTTCTTCGTTATTGATTGATATTGTTGTATCGATATATAAATTTATCGAGGGTGTAGTGAAGAGAAGAGAAGAGAAAAGGGACAAGAAGAACAAGAAAGAAAGAAAATCGAAAGACGAAAGGAAGAAGAGTGGATCCAAAAGAATGAGATAAGATCTTGTGTTAAGGTGCATGTATATGTTTGTATATATTTCCATAAGAAGCACAAGCACAACCTGACAGAAACTGCTCTTACACCCGTAATTTTAACTGTATGCATCTATACATCAGTGCTTTCTCTTTATGCTTGTACATGTATGTAATTATTATGTAATATACTTTCCTGAAGGGCATAAAAATATCAAATAACACAAACACAATTACAGTCTGTTAGTTTATCAATACTAGCAGAAACAACACAACACAACACAAAACTCTTACTATAATTGTAACTATAAGTGTATCATTATAAATCAATTCACTACAAAGACCCACACACCTCCACACTAAACAAAAATACGCGTCAATACAAATACGCGAAACTTGTTGCCACTCATGAATATAATAACAACATCATCAGGAACAAACAAGAAGCCATGGGCAGACTACTAGCGATAGAACTCAATAACTTCAAGTCTTACAAGGGTGAAGTGTATGTTGGCTTTGGGGAATCAAATTTCACGTCGATCATTGGCCCCAATGGGTCAGGAAAGTCCAACATGATGGATGCCATCTCTTTTGTCCTCGGTGTCAGATCCTCCCATCTCAGATCAAACGTAATGAAGGACCTCATCTATAGAGGTCTAGCTGGTGACCAAGATGGAAACCCCTCTAGTGCGTTTGTAAAGGTCATTTACCAAAAGAAGAAGGATCAAAACGTGGAATTAAAGAGAAGCATCAATGCCAACGGGGAGACCCAATATGCAATTGATGGGTCTGTCGTATCATATAGAAAATACGCCGAGTTTCTCGAGAAGGAAAATATTTTGATTAAAGCAAAAAACTTTTTAGTGTTTCAAGGTGACGTGGAACAGATTGCGTCACAGTCAGCTTCAGATTTATCCCATTTGTTTGAACAAGTCTCGGGGTCCATTCAGTATAAGAAAGAATACGACTCCCTAAAGGAGAAGATGGAACAATTGGGACAGTCCACTGCTGAGTCCATTAAGAATAGAAGAAGAATTCAAAATGAATTACAGACGTACGAAGAAGGGATAACAAAGGATGAAGAGTATAAGGAATGTGTTCAAAAAAAAAGCACTTTGCAACAATACTATGCGATGTGGCAATTATATCATCTGGAACAAAAGAAAATGAACCTGACTACAAACTTAAGACAATCGAGAAACAAGATCACAGATTTGAAGAATAAGATTAAGAACAATGAGGAAATTCTGGCAAAGTCCAAGACCTCATTCACTAGGGACGGTGCTTCCATTACAAAACAGACAAATACTTTGGATTACAAACAAAAGGAAAGAGAATCATTAGTATCGGAGTTAAGATTGATTAAATTACCACAAAGGGCTACACAGAAACGTATTACAAATATGGAAAAGAGAATTGAATCATTTAAGAAGGATATCGAGAAACAGGAGACTCAAGTGGAAAGATTCAAGGCTCAGTTAAAAGTCGTCACAAGAACCAAGGAGGCATTTGAAAAGGAGGTAAGGGAATCCACGAAAAATCAGACTAAATATCGTCTTAATGAAGAGGATATGAAGGAATACGAATTCCTAAATGAAAAATTCTTGACATCTGGTGGGTCATCTTTGGAGGAAAAAATTGCTCTGTTAGAAAACGATAGACAAGAGGTATTGGATGACTTGGAGAGATTCCAGAGACGTGTGGAAATATCCAAGAAAAGAATTAATGATGAAATATCGATCAATTTGGATAAAAATGAATTACAGGCTACTGAATTAACCTCTTTATTAAATGAAAAGAATGCATTACATGCAGAGAGATTAAATGAATTAAAACAGTTACAATCCAAGATTGAATCTACAAGTAACCAGGATTACGATCTTAATTACAAATTAAGAGAAACGTTGGTCAGAATCGATGATCTCAGTGCAAATCAAAGGGAGACCATGAAGGAGAGGAAATTAAGAGAAAACGTATCAATGTTAAAGAGGTTTTTCCCAGGTGTTAAGGGTCTTGTTCATGACTTATGCCATCCAAAAAAGGACAAGTATGCGTTAGCTGTGTCTACTATTCTTGGTAGAAATTTTGATTCTATCATTGTCGATACGGTGGCAACGGCTCAGGAATGCATCACTCATTTGAAGAAACAACGTAGTGGTATTGCCTCATTTATTCCATTGGATACTGTCGAGTCAGAAATAGCTTCGTTGCCACTCTCCGACATTCAAGGTTATATGTTGGCTATCAATGCCATTGAATACGAACCCCAATATGAAAGAGCTATGCAATTTGTCTGCGCAGATTCGATTATTTGTGATACATTAGATATTGCTAAAAAATTGAAATGGGAAGATCATGTAAGATCTAGATTAGTCACTTTACAAGGTGCATTGATTAATAAGGCCGGTTTAATGACTGGTGGTATCTCTAATGATAATAACAATAGATGGGATAAGGAGGAATATCAAAGTCTAATGAATTTGAAGGATAAATTGATTGAACAAATTGAAAGTGTTACGGCTGAAAACTTATCCGCTTCAATGAAGGCTAGAGATTTGGAGAGTAGTATATCTTCATTAAATACCGAAATATCTGGTATTAGAATTCAGTTGAGTCAAACTGACAGAGCCATTGAGGAGAATAAAGTTGAATTGAATTATCAAAACAATTTAATTGATAATGAATATGGTTCCAAGATTGAAGAACTTCAAACAAAAAAAATAACCTTTGATGAATCTATCGAGGCCATCAACAAGGAAAAGGAAGAATTACAAAATATTGTTTACAAAGAGTTCACAGATAAGGTTGGATTCACCGTCAAAGACTACGAGAGTCATTCCGGTGAAGTTATGAGAAAACAATCAAAGGAATTGCAACAATTACAAAAAGAAATTCTAAATATCGAAAATAAGTTACAATTTGAAATCGAAAGATTGGCTACTACACAAAAAAGATTTGAAAAGACTGAGAAGGATTTAGAGTCCACTATTGAAGAATTGAAATCGTTGGAGAAACAAGAAAGTGATATACAAAAAACTAGCGAATCGCTAGAAAAGGAAATTGAGGACCAGAAAAACGAAATAGAAAGCTTACAAAAAATATATGAAGCTAAACAACATGATCTTAACATTACAGAAGATCACTTGAATGAATTTCAAATTAATATACAAACACGTAAGAGACAGAGAGATGAGATTAAGGATGATGTAGAAAAACTTGATTTGGAAAGAGTTGGTGTTTTACAGAATTGTAAGATATCTGGTATCAGTTTACCTATATCTTCTAATGTTACCTTAACCGAATTACCTATTGCCCAGATAGATGAATCCACTATTAAAATTTCAAATCATATTCTTATTGATTATAATGAGTTACCTTCCAAGTATGTAGAAAGTGGTGCATATTCTGTGAGACAAGAATTGCAATCTAATATCAAAGAAATTGAAGAACGATTGGGTGGCTTACAACCGAATGCAAAAGCCTCCGAGAGATACGAAGAAGCTAAGGGAAGATTTGAGGAGGTTGATTCTCAAACTGAAACTTTGAAAACCGAAGAAAGAAAGGCTTTCAGTCAATTCTTGAAGATTAAGAAGAAGAGAAAGGACTTGTTCGAAAAGGCTTACGATCATGTAAGTGAACATTTAGATTCAATTTATAGAGAATTAACCAGAAATCCAAACTCTTCTGCCGAGTTGGCTGGTGGTAATGCTTCATTAACCTTAGAAGATGAAGACGAACCATTTAATGCAGGTATTAGATACCACGCCACTCCTCCTTTGAAGAGATTCAAGGATATGGAATATTTGTCTGGTGGTGAAAAGACCGTTGCAGCGTTAGCGTTACTATTTGCTATCAATTCCTTCCAACCAAGTCCATTCTTTGTTCTTGATGAGGTGGACGCCGCTTTAGATATCACCAATGTTGAAAGAATTGCTACCTACATAAGAAGACACGGTAATCCAAATCTGCAATTTATTGTCATCTCCCTGAAGAATAGTATGTTTGAGAAATCAGATGCCTTGGTTGGTGTTTACAGACAACAGCAAGAGAACACTTCAAGAATTGTTACTTTGAATTTGGAGAACTATGCTGATTAAGGAGCCAGCGATCGACACATAATATATATATATATATATATATATATATGTATATATAATTAGCTACATAATTGTATTATTGATAACTTGAATAACAACTGTCCACTTTATTCTTACTACATCGCCCTCCTAGTATTTACATAAACAGTTTTGTTTATATAACTCTCCCGCATATCTAAGGCCCCCGTCTGCTCTTAATATTTCTGCATTTGTTTCTTAGGTGTGGCTGAACCACAAAGCTATCGCTTCCAACAGTGAAAAATTCAGCTTAAGGGTGGCAAAACTCGGTAACAAGGACTATAACCCTTGTATGTTTCTCCATGTTTACAACATACAGATTAAATAGAATTGAAATTTTAAATTGCTTTGTTTGTTTTAGCATACACCTAAATCCATCTTTGTCACCATAATTGAAGGAAATAAGTTGAAATAAAACGTTGCTATCAATGACTGGGGAAAATCTGAAACAACCAGTTCCAATGAAGAAGGGTTCTGCTATCCATCTTTCAGTTCAAGAAAGAGTACTTAATGTATTTAGTAAGATAGATAGGTCTAGAACGCCAGGCTTAAGATCACCGGAAAGGTCGAAGTCATATACCAGTTTACTTAGAGCTCGGTCATCAACCCCTACCGGGAGATTATTGAAGGGGCTGCATAATGAAGAAGAAGATGATGAAATCTTGAAAAAAAGATTGATCCACTACAATTTGGATTTTCCTAAGGATGCAGTGGAATTTTCCAAACACTTATATGATCCAAGTTCGAAGTGGTTCAGTAGATCGGTAAAACCAAAGTTTAAAGAATCTGACTACCTGTGTTACAAGATCGAGTCTCATGATGAACAAGCTAAATATCTTTGCCAAATATTGGTAAATTTATATATTGCTATTAGTTCATTAGATATAAGAGGTGCCATTGCAATTTCAAATAAGGATTTAGTGAATTTGAAGAAAGAAATTGATGATTTGGCACTGAAAACAGATTTATTCAAACTTTCAAACAATGACCACAGTTATTCCATGGAAACTACAGAATTTCCTGAAGATGAATTATATAATGAAAATGATTACATTGACACCAACATTCCGAATTCAAGAGGGAAAATAACAGCTAGATCTGCAACTATAATCAACGTGGCTCATTGGACTCAGGAATTGAGGAATTGTTTGAATTTTGATTTTCCATTGACATTAAGAAAGTCTTTGGCGACAATTTATTACTATCTTGCTTTGGTGAAGGGTCAAGAAATTCACAGAGAAATGTATACTGAGGTATTTGAAAACCTAATCGAATCGGAAGACGAAGGTACCAATTTTACAGAATTACTCAAAGAGAGGGGACTCATATTAGATCATAAGGTTTTGTTTGATTTCCTTTGTGCATTCTTACCTTACCCAGATTCCGATTTTGCTCACTATGATATTTCTAATAGAGAAGATGTAGAGATATTCAGAGCTCTTCTAAGATTGGCACACTATGCTAGACGTTTCTTCGACGCTAGTGGAGAAAAGGTATTGAAAGAATCGATGGATACTTTACTTTCAAGTTTTGCACCTGCTACTATGTCCACAATATTACCTATAATTTCTTCGTTTCTCCCATATCAATATGGAGAAGAATCTAAGGTTACTGCCTATTTTCCATTTTTATTTAGTGTATGGTCTTCTGTGAGTGCTAATGTTTCTATTGATACCTATATGTATGACTTTGTTGGTGGGGTATCAGAAGATCTGCATTTCAAATTGTTGAAATACGGGCCTGCATTTTTAGCGATTTATAATATCAACTATGGACATTTTGGTGTCTTTACTAAAGAACAAATGACGTTCTTGTTCAACAGACTACAGGGACATCTTCGTGCAAATGGTGAAATTCATTCTTATTCTAAAACGGTGAAACCTTTTATATATAGTATTGACGGGAATGATAACAAAAACTTTTTCAGAAAGTTAACAGACCTTATTAAATCTATTGAGACGTTTGTTTACCCATCAAATAGTGGTTTCTGGACTAAACCTATAGCCAGATTTATACATTGTTTCATCAAAACGTATCATTCCAGGGTTCAAAGGGAAGCTGTACTTGAGAAAGATCCCGAAGTCCAGAAGTATTGCTTGAATTCAAAATGTAATGCAAAACTAATTGAATTATTCTCAGATATTTTGAGGACAGGTGCGCAAAATAAAAACCTAGAGGTTGCTAACTTTTACATTTCTTGTTATTCTTATTTATTAGATTTGGATGCGAATAACCGTCATCTAATCTTTGATCAAATTTTGGAGGATACATATGATACTTTAGCAGGTGAATTTATCGATTCTCATGAAAGGGTCATATCCACTTTAAAACAATTTACAAGAATTGTTCGATTTATGACAGTCGATAAATTATACAGAGTCCACATTACAAATATTTTATCCATGCTGGTAGATAAGATTGACCCCAATGACATGTCCTTAACCACTAACATCATAAATGTCATAGTTTCAACTGCATCTTTCACACCTTTTGCAAACATGATAAAGGAAAATGAATATTTAACTTTCCAATCAGATACAATACCATTTGTCCAACAGTATTATTTCCACCTTAAAGAAAACAAAGGGAAAAGATTTGAATACGACAGCATTCTTTTGGAGATCGCATTTAGGGCTTCAACTACAGAATTTAAAAATATTCTTAGGATGTACATTGATAAAATGTTCTTATTAGTTGATGCTGATTTAGAGGATGGTTTCGTTATAAAGATGAATGAAACATCAATGTTATTGATTGAAGCGATGGATGATGATATGTTTGATTACTTTGCTGAACTTTTTCAGAGAAAATATTGGGATAATGATGCCTTTAAGGATAATGATCCAAACTATGAACTAGTCAGTATCACTATGGGTGCTGTCGCAAAGAGACAATCTAAATTAAGAAAGAATTTGATAAGTTCGTTAATGATGAATATTGAACAACAAATAGAGAGAGGTGCTGGCTCTGTGAGAAGTGTATCTGAGATTCAACAACGTGATGTGAAATTGGTCTTACACTTGACCACCTTGAATGATGTTTTGAGATATTCATATGAAACAATTCTGGATCACAGTATTAAATTAATTGAGCTTATGAAATTTATATATCAAAAGGTTGTCAATCCAGCCTTAAATGTTATTACCTCAATTCTGATACACAACATTCTATCAAGTTTGACAACTACTGAAATTACTAATTATGAGATGTTTACAAAAGATTGTGTCATACCCGGGGATGAAAGATGGGGTGGTTTACAATTTGATGATAGAAAGTTTGAAGAGTCCAACCTGAATTTCAATTGGCATATACCTTCTGAGGAAGAAGTCACCGAAGCTATTGAGATATTTGAATCTATATCCAACTACGCTATAGATTGTCTCGAAAAGTTAATGTCTGATCCACAATCGACGACCAAGTATAATGATGAGGTCCAAAAATTTCTTTTAATCCTCACCAATTCAGTTTCAGGTTGCAGTCTGTTATTTGATCCAGATTTTAACAAGAATGTCCACGGATGTAGAACTGTGGATACTTCCACATATAGGCAAAAATTGTTGTTGTTAAAGAATATCAGGGAAAGAAATTTCGATAATGAAGAACTAAATATTGACATAGAACCCATCTCGTCAGGAAAAGATGAAGACACGTATTATGCAAACGGCGATTACTACAAAGAGGCTGATGGTGACTCTGACATTGTTATGATACCTGATAATGAAGATGAGGGTATGTTCATGGATAATGAAAGTATTTCGGCTGTTCCTTCAGCTATCGGTACACCAATTCCCGGTCAAGCCGGTCATAATTCCTCAATGAATTCAAGCTTGGTTTTCAGGGATTTGGATATCTTTAAATGTAATTATTTCTTTGGTACATCGGTGGAAGAAAAGTTTGAAAACCCTTATTATTTCCATGTTCATAAAGTAAGATCCAAGATTGGTTTATTTTACCACAAACTCTTTGAATTCTTTTCTTCAAAATACGATAACAATACTAGTGTTTTTCAAATTCTACTACATGCAATGAAGGTCTGGTTTGCTGATGTGGGTCAAGAAACTATCTTTGAAGACGACCCAACAGCTTGTTTGGATTTAGACTTCCTTGAAAACTTACAACACCTTTCTCATTTAAGAGAACCATTCACCAGAACGTTTTTGGCTGTCAAAGTCAATGGATTCCATAAAGATCGTGTTCTATTACATTCAACGAACAGATATCCTTCCAAACTTGAAATTCAATTACTAAGGAATATTATTAAACTTACTGCCTCAGTGTATCCTGATATTCACAAACCTGCAAGTAGTATTTTAGTACATTGTATGAAACAGCTTATTGGGTCTTATTCATTAATCATCAAATATTTAATGAATTTACTGGACGAAAACATTAAATCGCATTCCTATATTGAGATTGAAGTTATTTTGAAGACTTTACGGAAGACGAAAATTTACCATAAAATAGTCAAGGATTTTAAAAATATGGGAAAATTGATTGACTTATTAATTTCCTGTTGCCAAATAGAGGAACTAGACGTTGCAGTAGATGCAGACGAATTTTTAAATGATATACTTCAGAGCATCGAAATTCCATCTAGTTTCTGCATTTATGACAAAAGGATGTATGAAGGCATTGCGCCTCCAGACTCTTCGATTGAATTACAAGTCTCTGCAGTTAAAACTGCCAAGGAAAACAAGAGAAAAGAGTACATGTTATTAATTTCTTCAATGCAAGATAATTTGATAAAGATACTCGGAAAGGAACGTCTTCCAATGAAGACTGAAATGTTTATGATACGTTTTATCGCCAAGATTCAATCAAGTCTGGAAACGAAGACGAATAAGGATGCCCTTAGTGTGATATTTTACGAATCATATACGAAACATCCAAAAATCGTCCACTGGGTCATTAAATCTCTACTTTCCATTTCCAATAAAATTTTCTCCTTAGCCGACTATGATTACGATGTCTCCAAATCTGCAGATATATACTTTGATCCGTCTTTTGTAACTGAACTGGACTCCTCACAGGATAATTTTGAGGAATCTTTTAAGGCGGAAATGAATAATTTCCAATATCCAAAGTATTTTATTGATGCAAGACCATTTGTTGGTTGGTTAACTTGGGGAAGAAAAATCAAGGTAATAAAGCCAACTCAACTTGAGATGGATTTGAGTTTAGGTGACACGGAAGCTCTCCGACTTTTAGGGAGCCTTATTACTAAAGATTGGTTGAATACTCTTTGTTCTATCCTAATTGAGGATAATGAGACAAAAGGAAGTTTTAGTAGTGGTGAAGTTTCATTCTTTGTTTTGATTCTGATTTTGATATCTAAAAAATGGGCAAAAATTACTATTGAAGATTTGATTGAGATTTGTCAGCAACGTTATATAAGGAGCGAAAAATCTTCAATGATTCTATCGATTGGAATCGTCGGTGCTTTAGTGTATGGTAATAAGTATTTGTCTGCCCCAGAGAAGATTATATGTGACCAATTTTTAGATGGTTTTATTGATAATTGTATCAACCATGAGTTGAATCAAGATGCCTTTAACACATGGAGTATCCTTTGTTGGTGGTTACCTACTGTTGTCGATGTGAGAAGATGTCCAGCTTTTGTCAAGAATTTTGCTGATATGAATCAGTTATTGGATATTAATTCAAACGCTATACATCAACATGTTTTAAGACTTTCGATGTTAAGAAATGTTATGTCAAGTTTGGAGTTTAAAACCTTCAATATTGATAAAATATTGAATTGTTTGGTATTTGATCATCCATATGATCAAGTTCGTGCAATGGTGGCAAAATCATTTACCACCTTAATTCAAAATGATAGTTATCCATCGTTTATCAATCCAAAAACTTTATTGGGATCAGAAAATAATATCTCAGATGGATTGGGTTTGCCACTAAAGGTAATGTCAAGTAGGATGGACGTTATTGTTAAGAATAATTTTACGAGAATCTTACAAGAATACCCAAGTGCCAGGAATTTGTCTCCACAGGAAATTATGAATACCAAATATTATTATCTAGCGTCGACAATGTTTTATTGGATTGAAGAGATGGCAAAAGGGCCTAATAAAATTTTATTACTTCCATATATTAGCTCTTATGTTCTGCCTTTCTTAACGATCTTATTAAATCAAAGGGATGTTTGCAAATTGTCAGGATTCGATCCTACTAAGATATATCTTAATCTAGCATATATGCCTATCCGTAAGGCATATATAGAGCCACTTATCGACACACTTTGCGAATGTAAACACGTCAATTCATCTAATCAAATTAAAATGCAATTATCTTTTGTAAAGTTGTTATTATCCTCGCAATTATTACAGCTTTCAGAAAAGGAATTGGAAAAGGTCTTTGATTTTGTATTGTATCATCTTTACAATTCAGATTTTGTTGAGGTAAGAGTACATGCTGCGAAAGTATTATCCGATATTGTCCATAACATGGGCCATGACGTGAAGTTAGAGAGTTTGATCAATCAATTTGATTCCGATCTTGGAAATCTAACATTTAAGGAAAAACAACTGGCCTCAAAAGCTGATGTTAAAGTAAACGCAAGTATTTTGGGTCTTGGTGCAATCATCTCTGCATTCCCATACACATTCCCCTTACCTGAATGGATTCCAGGTCAGTTGAAAATTTTATCTTCCTGGGCAAGAACCAATGGTATGAGTGGCAGTGCAGCCAAGGATACGATCAGTCATTTCAAGAAAGTGCGTTCAGATACTTGGAAATTTGATCGTACTAAGTTTACCAGTGAAGAGTTGGAGGATCTAGAGGGTGTATTATGGAGAAGTTACTACGCTTAGTTCCTAGGTAAGTCCATATCTTTCTCGATAACAATAAAACATTATTATTATTGTATATACTATTATAATTTAAAGAAAAATATATCACTTATTGGTGAGGGTAACACATTTATTATACAGGGGGGTGGAATTGCAAAATTTGCTCCGAAGGAGGAATATTTCGTTTAATTAATTCCAAAGGGGAACTTGAAAATCTATTTACACGCCTTCTTTAGAGATGTTCCTACAATAGGGTCTACATATCTTTCCCAAATCAAAAGAAAGGATCTAAAGAACCCTGTTTCAGGTAACCATATAATTCGGCGAACGTGAGAGTGTGTATAAATAAGAGAAATAGTAAGGAAACATTGTAAGTATGTCAGGATTAAGAACGATATCGACAGCGTCAGGCAGTGGCAAGAGTTATGACTCTATAATGAAAATTTTATTGATTGGTGATTCTGGTGTCGGTAAATCATGTCTACTGGTGCGTTTTGTCGAAGACAAGTTCAGTCCATCGTTCATCACTACGATAGGTATTGATTTTAAAATTAAAACTGTGGAGATTAATGGGAAAAAGATTAAGCTACAATTATGGGATACTGCTGGTCAAGAAAGATTCCGTACCATCACGACAGCATATTATCGTGGTGCGATGGGTATCATCTTGGTGTACGATGTGACCGATGAGAGAACATTTAACAATATCAAGACATGGTTTAAGACAGTCAACGAACACGCTAATGACGATGCTCAGTTGCTTTTAGTAGGTAATAAGAGTGACTTGGATACCCGAGTAGTGTCCACTGAACAAGGGGAAACGCTAGCAAAGGAACTAGGATTGCCATTTGTGGAATCCAGTGCTAAGGACGCTAGTAACGTGGACGATATCTTCTTCACAATAGCGAACTTAATCCAAGAAAAGATCGACAGTAACAGCATGAAACTATCGGACAAGGCCGGCAATATCAATGTAAAGTCCGAGGGCAAAGCCAAATCCAACTGTTGCTAGTGTACCACGCCAACCCCCCTTAAGAGACTATTTTTTCTGTATTATATAGGTATCATATCATGTGTCATAATCTTCTTCATAATAACTTAATCTTATTCTTCTCCTATACAACGAATTAAAAGCTTCGAGTATTCCGTAGCTAGTTACATCTACACCAACACTAGATACATTGCTACTGCACGTGTCAAATATCGTCTGATTTTCTATCTAAAACCTTTATCTTCTTTAAGAAACAATGCAACAATGAATGTCAATAAGATTGCTGGGCCACGTGCCTCTGAAATAAACCCAAGAAGTAAAAATACAAACAGTCCGCTTACAATGACACAGCGTATATCCCCACGTAGAAATCAAGTACATTGCTCTCGCGTTTGACTCTGAACAGATAATTGCTTTGCAATCTGAGTAAGTTCCATCTCGTCAGCTTCACAATCCAGTCATCTTGCAACAAATGCAGCACAGCTCTTTCCGTCTGTATTATATAAAGGGATTCGCCCTGGTAAAAAAAACAAAGGGTGGTTGGTACACTTCTTTTCTAATCTTACCTAAGGACTAACCAAGTACAAACAAATCAGAGATATGTTGTTCGGTGTCAAGTTGGCTAACGATATATATCCTCCCTGGAAGGAATCGTACATCGACTATGACAATTTGAAAAATCTTTTAAAAGAGAAGGAACAGGAGACTGGCAAGGATAGGAAACCAGTAAAGGATCCGGAGTGGACTGAGAGGGATGAATCTCGTTTTGTAGAGGCCCTGGATAAGGAACTGTTAAAGGTTTATTCCTTCCAATTGCAAAAATATAACAATCTAATGGATAGATTGAACAAATTGGAAAAGGAGACTAATACAGAGTCCAAGATTAAAATACTGGACCCAGAGGCATTTCAACGCGTGCTTGAGGAATCCTTAAGTGAGGCTAAGGAATTGGACAGTTTCTCAAGACTGAACTTTACTGGTTTCGTTAAGATCGTTAAGAAGCACGATAAATTACATCCAAAATATCCTTCTGTTAGATCACTGTTGGAGGTTAGACTCAAGGAGTTACCTTTCCATTCAGAGGAATACTCACCAATCCTATACCGTATCTCATACTTATACAATATACTTAGAGGTAATTTCCCAACTGTTTCTAAATCTCTAGCTTCTACGTCTAAATTATCAAACGTTAACGCAGATGAAAACCCAAATATGGAATACAAAGTTTATAAATTTTGGGTCCATAAGGATAACTTAATGGAGACAAAGACGAGAATCTTGCGTCATTTGCCTGTCTTAGTCTATGCATCCGCTCCGACTGAGAACGACGATTTGATTAACAAGTTTGAATCAGAAATTCTCGACACTGATGGCGGTATTCCATCACCAACATCAAACAGTGCCTCATCCAGTGATAGACAATTGACACATAACTCGTTAGATCCAGTGATTACTACAATCTATTTTGATAACGAATATTTTGAACTTTATAACAACAAACTATTGAAAAATAGTTCTGCACCAACTTTAAGACTTAGATGGACAGGTAAACTTGCCGATAAACCAGATATATTTTTGGAGAAGAAAATGTTTGTCGAAACTAATGGTGAGGAACCTGGTCATTTTGAGGAAACAAGATTAAAGATGAAACAAAAATATTTAAATGGGTTCATCTTTAATGGTGATACAAAATTTAAGGAATCTGTTTTAAGAAAGTTAAAGGAGCGTGGTACCGTTGACGGTGCCTTGGATAAGATGGGTGACGATTTTGATAACATTCAACAATTCATCATGCAAGATGAATTACAACCAGTGTTAAGAGCTCAATACACTAGAACCGCTTTCCAAATCCCAGGTGATGATCGTATCAGAATCACTATCGACTCTGATGTGCTTTACATCAGAGAGGACTCCTTTGATAAGAGTAGACCCATCAGAGATCCAAAAAATTGGCATAGAAACGATATTGACGCCAATGTGGCCAATCCAATGAGATTTCTAAGATCGGGTGAATACGCCAAGTTCCCCTACTCAATTATGGAGATCAAAGTTAAGGAAGTGAATGATGAGGCAGGTTTAGCTGTTGATACGATGTCCTCTGCAAAATTACCAAGGAAGCATGGTCAATGGATTAATGAGCTGACAAACTCTCATTTGGTTAAAGAGATTCCTAAATTTTCTTCTTACATTCAAGGTGTTGCCACTTTATTTGGTGAAGAAGAAAAATTAGATATCTTACCGTTCTGGTTACCTGAGTTAGAGACTGATATCAGAAGAGATCCCAAACAGGCCTACGAAGAGGAGAAAAAGAAAGTACAAAGACAAAAGGAGATTCAAAAGAAGATCGATGGTATGAGAAGATTATCTAAGATGCAAACTTCTCCAGTCTCTTTGTTAGATGATGCTAACCTAGATGAATCTACTCAGCAGTCAGAACCAACAGATTTAAACAAGAAAAATAATGTCACAGAGGCTGATTTAGAAGATCATGAATCATCTGAAGAAGAATCCTCTGGTAGATCAAACAAGAGGAAACAGAGAAAGCAGAGAAAGCAAAGAGCAGAGGCTACATTTTTAAAAATTCTTGCCGGTAGAGATTCAAAATTAACTGGTGTGGACTCCGAAGAGGAAGAAGAAGTTGATTTACCAGCCGGTGTTAAGAAACCAACTAGTTATTTGAAGAACGCTGGCCCAATTAAGGTCGAAGCAAAGGTTTGGTTGGCTAATGAACGTACCTTCAATAGATGGTTAAAGGTTACCACTTTATTAAGTGTCTTGACGTTCTCCATTTATAACTCTGTCAAGAGATCAGCATTTCCAGGTCTTGCAAATACATTGGCTTACATCTATTTTGCATTAACTATCTTCTGCGGGTTGTGGTCCTATAGGACTTACATCCATAGGTTAAACGTTATCAGAGAGAGAAGTGGTCAACATTTAGATGCTCCATTAGGGCCAATTATTGTTGCTTTCGTATTAGGATTTACATTGATTGTGAACTTCGTTGTGGCATTCAGAGAGTCTGCTTTGAAACAACAACAAACTATCGCTACAGCAGCTTTGAATGACGGCATGGAATTACTTCCGGAAAGATTAAGAGGCATCCAAAATTTTATCTTTAATTTGGTAGGAGCCAATAAATAGCCTTGATTCCTCAATTTGTGTATAATCGTAGTGTTCATTTATTTCCCATATAATATATTTTTAACTTTATGTGAAGAGGGCATTTGACTTTTGTTCTGTGGAACAGTTGAAAAAAATGGATGGATATTTACCTTTCATCACATACATAGCTTAAAATATAATTATATTAAAACCTTAAAATTATAGAATTAGGAAGATGCCCTACATCTCTTGGTCCTCAAAGGAATCAATAAAATCAGATTGTACCCTTTTCAAGACCTCAATAGAAAGTTCTTTATCATCTTCACATAATTCTTGAAGAATACTTTCAAGGTTATGTATCTTCTTAATTTGATTTATTAGAACTACCCTTTGTTGATTCTCTCCAACAGTGTCACAGTTTTCACCCACACGCTTACTCTTACTAGCACATAATAATGAACAAAGATGGTAAGCTTCGTTAATGATCGTAGCTGAAAATATATTGGAAACTGCTTTTATACCACTATTTTCAATATGTGATAATGTTTTGGTCAGCTGATAGCGCATCTGAAGTGTATTGTCTCCTGAAGTGTCGGTTCTCATATGAAGATGAGTTACAGATGGCTTAACTGCTAATATTTTGGGAATATCTTGGAAATGTGTCGATATAAAAACCACACATCCTACTTTAAGGAGATATTCAGTAATCGCTAGTGAAATTGAAAACCCATCTCCAA
Organism: Jamesozyma jinghongensis; assembly: GCA_030572895.1. Taxonomy (NCBI): domain Eukaryota; kingdom Fungi; phylum Ascomycota; class Saccharomycetes; order Saccharomycetales; family Saccharomycetaceae; genus Jamesozyma; species Jamesozyma jinghongensis. The sequence continues at coordinate 98,062 of JAJMCG010000022.1, forward strand.
TGCTAGATCCCCTTCCCAATTCATCCAAGATTAAGAGAGTGTGTGGAGTTATATTATTAATGAAAAATGCCATTTCTTTCATTTCGAAAGAAAAATTTGAGGAACTCAATTCCATTGAATCATTACAAAGCCTCGCATGAAGTTCTCTAAAAATAGGGAATGTTCCAGATTTCGCTGGTATAGGTGAGCCCATTTGAGCCATGATACAGATCAATGCTGTTTGCTTAAGATATACTGATTTCCCACTCATATTGCAACCTGTGATAATTTGTAGTAACGAGCTATTTCTCATACTCGTGATATTGTTTGGAACAAAATTGTCGAGCAGCACATCCAATACTGGATGTCTTGAATCTTCAACGAACAAGATGTTTGAGAATTTTGGTAAGCAATACTGATACTTTTGTGCATTATATGCAAAGGAACAAAGTAAATCTAAAATAGAAATGGCTTCAGATAACATAAAAAGCGTAGATATGTGGAATACAATCTGGCTTAATAATTCATTTACCACCTGCTCGCTTATTATGCAGATTTCATTTATAACACCTTTAAGTCTTGCATTTGCCTTTATAATATTCAAAGTTGTGCACTCGATCCAATTCTTTTTAGTTACTCTATTGATAAAGACTTCAGGTAATAATGTAGCATCGAGAAGGAGACGCCTGTTAATTTTAATATAAAATCCACGATTTGAGTCAAAACTATGATCCAGAGTGATCTCAGATGATTGGGATAAACTTTCTATTTCCTCCAATATTTCATCCACGGTATTCTTATAAATTTTTCTGGATACATCTAATAAACCATTAGAACCACTCTTTATTGCATATGACCTTTGATTTTGCAATTCCAAATTAGAAGATGCCCAAACACAGTCTTCATTCACATATTTATCTATAATCTCCCCAATTTCGTTAATCGAATCATTATGTAGTATTCTTTTTGCTTCTTTAAACAACCTTGCATCCAAGTCACCTTCTGAAATTAGCCGGTCGAGGTTTTTAGTTATTGAAATGGTGTCCTTCAATAATAGCACATAGTTAATCTTTTGCTCAGGTTGAATAGCTGTATGGTTTACGGAAAAAAGTTTAGAAAAAAGTTTATCAAGATCTTGATAATCTTTCATTTCTGCTCTTAAGTTTTCCAATAGAAGTTCATTTTCCAATAGTTCTGTAACCAACTCCAAACGCATAGTTATACTCTCTCTATCCGTTAACGGTTGCAATATATTATTTCTCAGTAATCTCTTTCCCATCTTTGTGCATGTCGCATCCAGAAACTTCCAAAACGAAATTGAATTTTTATCAGCATTGCTTTCCACTAGTTCTAGACTTCTGATAGTCTTGGGATCAATTAACATGGTATTTTCAGATCTCTCAAAGTCTACTCGAAAGTTTCTATATTTATAAACTTTAGTTGACTTTGAAATCACTTCTTCAGTGTACCTTAAAGCAGCAGAGGCTGCACATAAAGCATGAGTTTTATCGTTCAATTCTTCACAAATCAATTTTTTCCTTGTGTCATCAGTTGTATATTTTGTGATAGCCGCAATGCCAGTTTTATCATCAAAATATTTATGTGAAGTTTCGTTAATCTTTACAGTATCTGGGAGATTGAATTTTACTATACTTGCTAGTTTTGACATGGCTGGTAATAGGGATGATGTTGGTAACAATACGTCGGTCGGCTGGTAAATCTGAAGCTTATGAACTGTCCTGATGAATATTTGTGAATCTATAAAATCAGATAGGATCAATCGCCCAAGGTTATAATTAATAATGCACATACCGACTCTGGTTCCGATATCATTTGGAATTTCAAATATGGTCAATAGAATCCTTTCTGGGTTAGGATCGAGCCTAGCCGTAAATGTATGTCTTGCTGAGTGGAATGCATACTTTGATTCATTGAACGTTGTTAGAGACGATCCGAATGTAGATGTGTAATTACTTCTCCCTCTCAATATCTGTTTAGATATGCCTGCTGAAGTTTTCTTCTTTTTTGAAAGTGTTCTAGTGTTACCATCTAATCTTCTTTGACACTTGACGGGTTCATTTAAAGAAACATTATTTGAGGTAGTGGATGAATTAGTAGCATCATCAAAGATATTTTGATTGATAAAATTTGATAGATTTGATTCATTCATGACTAGTTACAAATTTTTAAAAGAAATTATATTTTTATGTTATTAATACTATAGATGTTGCCACCCTTTTTTCACCCCTGGGGTATTTGCATATACATCAACTGACAAATATATTATTTGGGCGGCAAAAAATATCGACCTCGGTGAGGATTGAACTCACGATCTTGCGATTAACAGTCGCACGCCTTAACCAGCTTGGCCACGAAGTCTATCAATATTTGTTTGTGCTGTACATTAGATCTGACACGAGTTGTTAATTTTACCTTAAATTAACTTGACGAGCAATTAACTTGTTAAGCAACTAACTTGATGAGCAACTAACTTGATGAGCAATTAACGCATCAAGTTTTTTCCCGTAAAACACTAA